>PYSQ01000155.1:18169-67188 GCA_003049435.1 Nakataea oryzae | reverse complement strand
ATCCCTCCCTTGGTTGAGCTCCCCGGCAGGCGTCTCTGCTCGCGCCAGCCACCATGTCTGCGGCTTCAGGGCCTCAGGCCTTCACATCGTCGTATGCGCCGCGACTGCGAGCGTACAACAATTCCCTGCTAGTGCCCGCCATCAACACGCCGCAGGCAGGCCCCATCTCACGAACGACGAAGCGAGGCACGACGGTGATCAACTACGCCGAGGATGGCTACGACGACTACGACGACGATGACGACGACAACCGGCGCCGGCCCACCGGCCTCCGCAGTCTGCGCCGGGACGACAGCGTGGCCAAGGCCGACCAGAGCGAGCGCGTAGGCAAGGACACGACGACGCCCGTCGAGGTGCCTGGCATCTGGAGGGACTGGATGGGCAAGAGCCGGATACCGCGGCCAGACGCACAGAACTATGCGCAGGCCTCGCTGCCACTCACCCTGATCCCCATCAGGCTCGACGTCGAGATCCCCTCCTTTTTGCCGCAGCCCAACATCCAGAACGTCAACGACCCGATGCAGAAGCAGGAAATGACGGTCCCCTACCGCCTCAAGGACAGCTTCATGTGGAACCTCCACGAGACCCTCATAACAACGGACCAGTTTGCCCAGCAGCTGGTCCAAGACCTCGACCTGCCGAATAGAAACTCGGTCCTGGCCGAGATCAGCAAACAGATCAGGACACAGCTCGAGGAGTACGCCGGCGTCGCCCTTCATCCACTGTTCCATTCTGCCCAGAAGCCTGCGGCTGGGGCTGTGCCGCCGGCGCTGAGCCGAGCCGACTCTTCCACGCCAACACCTCAGGCCGCTGGCACCGGACGATCTGACACGCCGCTGCGGAGCGGCCTCTTCGCCCCCGCAACACCATCGAGACTCGGGCCAGGAACTCCTGTGCCTGCAACCTCAGTGTCTCAGGCCCCACGGACATCAAACAACGAGGTGACGGCTACGGCCGAGCACGCATCGGGGGGCTTGGATGACCTTAACCTGGACGATACCTACCGATGCGTCGTGACGCTTAACATCTACCTCGGCTCTCACCTGTACACGGACAAGTTCGAGTGGTCTCTGCTGCACCCGCCGGGCACCGCAGAGGCCTTTGCCAAAGTGACATGTGCGGACCTGGGCCTGTCAGGCGAGTGGGTGCCCGCCATGACGCACGCCATCTATGAGGCGGTGTTGCGGTTGAAGAAGGAGGCGTGCGAGTCTGGCGGCCTCGTCGTGTCGGGCTCGGGAGACTTCCCCGGCGTGGACGGATCCGGAGGCGGTGCTCTGGGCGCCGATGGCGCGGGCGCGGGCTGGAGGCACGATCCCGAGCACCTGGCGGACGACTGGGAGCCACGGGTCGAGCTCTTGTCCAAGGAGGAGATGGAGAGGCGTGAGGGTGACAGGGAGCGCCAGATCCGCCGGCTGCGGCGCGAAACGGCGCGCTTCAGCAGCAACACCGGCATGGTTGGCGGCGTGCCGGTCGGGTTTGGCTTCGGCGGCCTCATCGAACAGGAGGAGGAGCGCATGGGCCGTGGAGAGAGGAGCAAAAAGAAGCGCCGCTTCCGCAGCTTGTCACCTCTCGGCCGCTCAGGCACCCCCGGCGGCCGTGGCACCCCCGACGTTGGAGGGTCATCGGGTGGCTATGGTGGGGGAGGAACGCTTTCGGATGCGGAGCGGAGCATGTGGAGGTGCTCGCACTGCAAAGTCTGGGGATCGTGCGTCTGGGCGGTCCGGGACGGACCACACGGGCCTCGGGTAAGTTTCCAAGCAGACCTCGCTTCCCACCTGATTATGCGACATGACGCGCATGCTCGCAGCCGCCTTTTGCTGACCAGAACCTCTCCACGCAGTCATTATGCAACAACTGCGGTTTTACCTATGAGCGGGATCGCAAGCTACCTCGGTGGACCAAGAATATGCACGCCAACGACATGCGCTTCGTCTAGAGCACGAGCCAGATCAACCAGGCGGCCATTTGTGGTCATGTCCAGAGTGATGTTGACAACCTTATTCCATCACCGGCCAAGAAGCGTCGGTGCGAGAGATCATCAGGCTAAAGTCTGGATGGCATAGCTCAAGTCCCGCCTTGCTGTACAAGGCACCAACACCAGCAGCACGGGGGACCGCGTCTCGACACGGGTATAAAAGACGGAAGGGAGGGTTGATTTGGTGGCGTACTTGGTGTTTGGGGACCAAGCGGCGGGCATCTTTCGGTTTCCTACATGTCAATCGTCATTTCTTTTCGGCACACATGGCCGTGAGCACCTGTCAGGACTTACTTTGGCGTCGATATTTCGGCATGCAGTATACTCCTTGTATTATATGACAGGAACTGTGACGGGAAGGGAGCGTCTTTTTTTTCTCTTCTTTTTTTTCTTTCGTAGTCTTATTTTCTCTCTTGCTTTCCTCCCTTTTCGGCCGTATGGACGAGCTTAATAATGGCGACTCCGCCACATCGCAAAGACACATGGATGGCGGGTTTGACAGCAAGGCCTTGCACGTGATGGCGTAGTCCTTGCTGTCGGCCAAGGCGCTCCTCGCTGCTCGCTCCCCGCCAAGTGGAGCGAACGGCTGAGGGTGTGGTCTGAACCCCACCTTGACACCCACCGTGCCCGCTGCAGGGGCCAACCTATGGGATGCGAGAGAGCTGAAGGTTTCTCAAGAGGTAGACAAAGGGAAATTTGGCAGAGGCAAACTCGCGGCAGGCCAAACACAAGGTACAGAAGGTGAGGCGGGACGCGAAGAAGGCCCGACACTGTGGACGCGAGCCGCGACTGCATCGCGCGCAGCGACAATTGCCTCGATCGCCACGTCGCCGACGCTCGGTCGCTGCCAAGCGGGCTGTCTCCCAGGGGGGCCTCCAGAGCCTTCGACACTGGACGTCGAGACACGCCCGACCGAGCATGTCCCGGGCAGCAGCTTCGACGACGCCCTCCTCAGCCCTCGGCTCCTCGAATTGCTTCTTCCCCTGCGCACCCTTCGTGTTGACCCCGGCCAATGAAGGACTGAGGCCCCGCGCCACGAGCACCCATACCTGAGACCCCGATTCATCCGCCCCCTACTCGCTGCATCCCTGGGCGGAGCGGGCAGGTGCATGCCAGACACGGATTCCTCGGCCCCGAAAGCTCGCGCGAGCCCTCGGCCTCAATTTTGTTGAGCGCGCGCCGCCGCGTTTGCTCCCGCGCACTCGCCCTTGTCGCCCTGGCCACCGGATCTTCCCCCACCACTCCGCGACGCGGGCGACGCATGATAACAACCCCCTCCTCCGTCCCTGTTTCTACATACGTATACCTGTAGCATTGCATCCTTCCGCGCCCGCGCCACCATGGCTGGGCCGGCAGGGAAAAAAAAGAAGGGCGCGGGAGAGGGCAGCTCGGGGGCAGCTCCGGATGCGCCTGCGCCGTCGCAACCGCCTGCCAGGACGTCGGGCTCCAAGCCGGCCGCGGCGACTGGCGAGGGCATACCGCTCATCATATGTCGCAACAAGTCAGCCGGCCCCGAGCCCGCTCGTTCAAGCTCTCCTGCAGCAGGCAATGGCTAACACGGGTGTCGTGACGTGCAGGCACTGGCGCTACATCTCGTCGTTCCATGGCCCCTGGCTGAACCTGCCGCTCGAGGCTCTCGAGTCGCTCGCACACTCCAACTTCAACAGCCCCCGGCCCCGGCCCATCGACGTCGGCATCTTCTTCGACCTCGTCAAGATCCGCAAGCTGGTGGGCGAGGCTACCCCGCTGACGGTCAACGCCGCCAACGGGTTCGGGCCCGGCAAGATGAAGCTGTCGCACGAGCGCAAACACCGCATGCGGGACCAGGCCACAAAGCGCCTCTCGCAGGCCTACCACATAGACGAGATCGCCACGAGCGTGGCCATCATGCAGGGAACCACGAGTCTGGAGAACGTTGCCGAGCACGTCCTGGAGAAGAAGAGCGACGACCTCGATGCCAAGTACGTGCACTTCTTCCACGAAAAGATCCCATCGCGCCACGTCGTCGAGTCGACCCCGTTCGACCCCCTCAACGACATCATCGCTGCCCGACCCATGGAGCCCGAGCCCTTCCGCACCAGGGCGGTATTGCGCGTCTTTGCCGAAGACTACGACGGCGCCGTCGCCGACCTGACAGCCGCCATGCAGCTGCTGCGCTACAACGGTCCGGCGCACAATTCGCGCGACGACATCGAGGCCCCGGCGCTGACCCCCGCGGGACGCCGCCCTCCGGAGCTCAAGCTGGCCGATGACGAGCAGCCGACGAGCTTGGAGATGCAGCTGATGTTCCAGCGCGGATCAGCGTACCTGTCGAGGGCCTGTCAGTGCGTCTATGCCGCGCTTCCAACGCCCGAGAAGCCCGAGGCGAGCAACAGCGGGACCGCCGCGGGCGGCCGTGCCTCCCCCGCGGCGGCCAGTGACGAAACGGCCGCCGAGGGGGCGGCTGCCGAGAAGGCTGCAACGCCGCCCGCGGTGGAGCCCAACCTCCAGCAGACGGCCGCTCGCAAACTGGTCAAGACCATGGCGAAGCGGGCCCTCAGGGACTTTGTTGGGTTTCTAGACCATCTGGAATACTCTCCCGAGTACCCACTTGAGGACTTTGACGACTTTGCCAGGAAGCACCGCGCCGCCACCAGGTATGGGAACCCCAACGTTGCGCCGGCCGCGACGTACAAGACACATAAGCTGTATAAGCTGTCGACCCTGTTCGAATCCACACCACCGCCAGGTCTGCCTCCGTATCCGCCGACGACGGAGCAGCCTCGACAGGATCAGCCGCAACTGCAGTCCAAGCAGGGCCAACAAGAGCAACAATCACAGCCTCAGCAGAATCCGGGGTCTAGCTCCGCGCCTGCAAAGCTCTCAACGGCCCTGCCGGTTGAGAGCGTGACTTACCATCCACTCCTGACGGATGCCATGCACGCCGTGCTTCTCTGCCATAGCCTCCTGGGGACCAACGCCAAGGAACTCCAGCGCCACGCCTACATGGTCGCGCGCCTGTCTCGCGTCGCTGACGGCTATCCCATCTTCCAGGCCAGCCGTAGTCCGGCTCGGGCTGATTGGATCGAGGTTCTGAGACGGCTCAGCGGCGGAGAGTGGCTGTCTCTCAAGAGCGGCTGGGAGTCCTTGTGCAGACCCCCTCCATTGTATGTAGTGCCGCCTGGGGCGCCTGGCGGTGCAACAGGGCCATCCCCTTCAGTGACTCGGCTGCAGAGCACAGAGGGGACCAACTCTTCACTTGCACCAACATCCCCATATAGCACGGCACCACTTCCCGCGTCCCCTTACGGCGCGGGGGCGGGTGATCCTACGGCAAGCCTGCTGACAAGGACACACGGCAACTCCGCCGTTCCAGTCAGGAGGTGGGACGGGCTGGACGAGGACGCCCGTGAGTATCCGATATGGACGGAGCGCGCCGCGGCCGTCGTCAGGTGGCTCAAGGAGTCCCCCTCACTCCCGCCATTACCACCGAGTGCAGGCGGCAAGAAGAAAAAGAAGGTGATAAGAGCAACGCAACCACCGCCGCCTGTGGCAACCGGTATCGGAAGCGCCGCCGACGGGAGCGGGGCCGCGCCTACTTCGGCGGCAGCGACTTGATTAGAACTCTGGATTGGGTTTTTTTCTGTAACAAGCGAGACGAAGAGTAAAAGGAGTTCTGCGTCTGGCCAATGTCAGGCGTCTTGCTGCTGTGTAGCAGTAGATTTTGGATACACACGACGGTATGCCGCACGCAGGCTGGTCAATGCCCGACCAGCTCCCTGATTCCATCCTCAGATGATGAGCACACGCAAGCGGAGTGCCCTTGACGGAATCTTATGTGCGGAGGTGCGCGGCGACTGCACAATCTTGCCTAGAAGCCAAAGGTAGCGGGCGACTGGGCCGGCAAAGCGGGAATGAGATGGATGATAGGAGCATATATGGTATGATTGATGGTACTAATGACCGATAGGTAGGTACCTACATATGTAGGTGATGATACCTTGATAAATGTGCGTCTAGAGGGGTGTTGATGTCCATTAGGAAGACTGTTGATGCCATGCTCGCGGTCATTCAGCAGCCCCGTGCCTGTACTCGACAAGGGTATCCATCCCTCGGGTGTTCCGCCGTCGGTCTCTCGGCGCGCTTCTTCTTTCTTGTCCCCTCGCTGTTGCGCCTTTGGAGCCACTCCTCGTGCGCAGGCGTGATGTCCACGTCTCTCAGCGTCAGCACCAGCGCCACCTTAAGCATCATGATAGCCAGCGCCTGCCCGATGCAGCTGCGCGGGCCCTGCCCAAACGGCCGGTATGCGGCGCCCGTGTTGCTGCCGCCACTACTGCTCCCGCCACTGCCATTTGCATCCTTACCACTGCCGTTTTGACTGCTGCTGCCGCCGCCGCCGCAGCCGCCGCCGCCGGGGAGCCAGCGCTCGGGCAAGAAGTCGTCCGGGCGGTCCCAGTCGCCGGGGTTGGTGTGCACCATGTTGTGCAGGACCCAGACGTAGCACCCTTGGGTGGGCAGGACGCGGCCGGCGCCGTCGACCAGGTCCGCGCCCGGCCGCCCGGCCGTCATCTTGGACGAGGGCGGGTGCAGGCGCAGCACCTCCTTGATCACGGCCAGCGTGCGCGGGAGGGTGTTGAGCAGGGCGGGCTCCGAGGCCAGCCTCTCCTGGAGCCGGAGCGCGTACGGCGGGGAGGAGGGCGAGGAGGAGGAGCACGGGTCGGCCTCGGGGTCTCTGCGGCCAAAGACGGCGTCGTGCTCGGCCCGGACGAGGGACAGCCACTCGGGCCGCCCGGCGAGGTGGTGGAAGGCGTAGATGAGCGTTGTGCTGGTCGCGTCGTGGCCGGCGAAGAGGAACAGGCGGATGTTGGCCGTCATGACCTTTCTGAACTCGGAGTATGCGGTGCTGCTGTCGGTCTTGCCGGCCAGGCCGCGAGCCGCAGCAGGCCTGCTCTCGCCGTCTACTTGCCTATCATCTTCCAGGACGGCTCTGATGGCCAAAGAGAGGATCGAGTCTGGCCGAGATTTTGCGTTGGCGTTCTTGCCGCCTTCGGTGTCGCTGTCACAAGGAGCGGTTTCGTTGGTGTTTTTGTTTTGTGCCTCGGCGAATTGCTCGTCAATCTGGGCGTGGATATAGTGATCCATCACGCGCCCGTTGTACCACTGCACCAGCCAGCCGACGGAAATGTACTTGGTCAGTGGGTTCATGCTTGCCGCGTAGTTGTTCCACGAGATCAGAGTCATTAGGGAGCTGGCCACGGGGTTGTCCCGCTCTTGGTGTCGAAGCCTGACGCCCCTGGAGCGCGGAGAAGAACGGCGTCAGTCAGTCGGTCTGGTTCAAAGATGGAGGAGCGGGAATGCCGGTCAACCAAACCGCACCCCCAGGCAACCTACATGGCCACGGAGCCGATAACGTCGAGGGCCAGCCTCAAGGTCAGGTCCTCGAGCTGGAACACGGCCCCGCTCCTGGCGCGGGCCAGCAGCAGCGCGCGGAAAACGGCGGCCTCGCGGACGAGCCGCGGCACCAGGCGCAGCGTCGCGCCGGCGCCGCCCGAGCCCAGGCCCGGCCCCAGCAGCCTGCGCCAGCCGGCCCAGCGGGCGCCCGTCGCCATGGTCAGCAGGCTCTCGCCGCCCGTGACGGCGTCGAGGGCGCCGCACACGTCGCGCGGCAGGGCCAGGCCCAGGCGCTGCACCTGCGCCGCCCCGGCCGCCGACGTCACGACCAGCACCGGCGCCGCGAGGGGCCACAGGTCCACGTAGTGCATCCCGCCGCCGCCCGCGGGGGCCCGGAACGGCCGCGACAGCTCGCCAAAGAGCCGGTCGGCGCTGTCGTCGTGCGCCACCCGCTTCTCGCACCGGGCCAGGACCGCGAAGTGGCCCAGGATCGGGTGGTAGGGCGGCATGGGCTAGTTGTTGTTTTTTTACGTGTTAGTTCTGGTGAGCGTCCATGATTAGAGTTGCTTGATGTAAGCGGCCAACCCACAAGGCCGGCTCTCTGCAGCTTGTACATGAAGCGTCTGGCCGCATATAGTTTAACGGCGAAGAGAAGGGCAGCCGCCACGGCCACGACAGCCAGCAGTACTAGACACCCTTTAGTGTCCAGGAAGGAGCGAAGAAACATCTCTGCGGCCTGTGAGGTGTCGCGCCGTGGGTGCTAGGGAGTCTTTCCTCCACATGAAGACGAGAACAGCTGATAGCCTGGTTCTGGTAGTAACTCGATAATAAGTCCTGCGAACAAAGTGAGAAATGGACGAGAGGAATACGACATCTCTGCCACGAGGCAACGGACAAACAGTCTAGCCATGCCTTAAAATACAATTCCTCAAAATACAGTCAAACGCCCGAGTGCAAACGCCACCCACGCCAACCAATCACATGCTTTGTTCACGAGGCGCTTGCATCGGGTGCTGTGATGTTCCAACGACGTTGGCACACTTGAAGGGGCTTGCCAGGTCAACAAAGTGCGAGGGGTGGAAACGAGTTGGCCTGCCGAGCAGGCCCACGGGCGGAGTGCTTTGGCGCGAACGACGCCAAGCCCGTGATGTGATGGCGCGGGGGCGCAATACGAAACCACGCCGGCGTTTTTTTTGGCGACCCTGTGCATTTAGCGTATCTGGCCCATCACCCAGCACCACACACCAGAAACGCTCCCGGACGGCCACTGCTGTCATGCCTGCTTCGGCCGATCAATCTGTCAGACCAAAGCGTCGGCAAGGCTGCCGACGGCGCCGCGTCGCCGCTCCATCGCTATGAGTCCGCCAGCGCTAGACTAGTGCCAGGTCCTGACACAATAAAATAGCCATGTAACCAAAGGCCCAAATAGAAGCCTTGAAATGTCCGGCTTCCCACCTTTCTTCTCGACCCAGCCACCCCAAGGCCAGTTCAACTTGGCATATAGCCCCCAGTATATCAGTCACTAGGCCAGGTACGCTCAACCTCCGAAAAGACATACGGGCGGCACTCAGAGGCGTCGCATGTTTGCCGACCTGCGTCCATGGCTGTTGCCCTCAGAAACCGCTTCTCCCAATTGGAGAAGCGAAAGTGTGCTCGTCCAGGGCCCCAATCGAAGCATATGGCCTCCATGTGGGGGATTCCGGGGCTTCGGCAGCCATCCCCGGAGTCAATGCTCCGAAAGCCTTCGCTGGTCTAAACCCTGGCCTTGCTGCTGGGGCAGATACCCAAGGCGCGCGAGGCGACAATCTCCACCTCATCAGCCGAGCAGGTGGCGGCCAGGGCGGCGATGGCTGTAGCTACGCCGAGGCGCCTAACATGGACTCTGTATCTGGATGTGTGTTTTTTTTTCCTTGCTCGTCTGGACAACCGAATGTTTCAAAACAGTGTACCAGCTAGTCCCAATCCGGATTCCGCTTCAACGGGCGCGAGAGAATGGGACAGGAGGCCGTAGAATGCAAGGCTCCTGGCAGAGTGCCGGAGAAAAACAGCCGGTAGATATGAGAGATCTCTCCAAGGTGTTTGCTGCAGCGGAAGCGCTCTTGCAGCGCCCTGAGGAAGACCTGAGAATTTATACACACATAAAGATACGAAAATGTCGCCTCCTGACCAGCCATCATGGCTAGCAATTAGTCTGCAAGGCTTTTTTTTTCTCTGTCGCAGGCAAGATGTCATAGTATGTTCCAGCCCTGTTACAATCTGCGTCATGCATATGCTGTGTCCATTCGTGCCACGCCGACTATGGACTCATGGGATATTTAAGCATCTTGTTTCGGTGAGCGATCAAAGCTGGTGCGGAGCCATCCCGGTTTAACTCCATGTCACTGGCGACTACCGATGCGAAAACAGCATGGCCCTGCGTTGCCAAGGTTTCACTATACCCCGAAAACCTTTTGCTAACGGACCGGGCACTTGAAGTCAAGTTACAAGTTATAGACCTCGCTGTGAGGGCCAACTATCGGCAACACCCAGGCCCAGGCACTCACTGGTAGGAGTCTGTGCTACTACTGTAGGCACCAAGATCTTTAGGAACAAAGAACACATGTCTGTAGATTTTTTATGTCTTTGTTTTTGGAGGCCGGCGTCCAACCCTGCTGAGCGGGCGGCGTGTTTTCCAGGCTCTGCCATGTGTCCCGTGCCACTTACTTATTTCCAAAAGGAGGGCCCCTTCTATCAAAGGGGCCGGGTATATTGTGGCTCATTTGAACCTAGATACACAAGCAAACCATGCAAGGCCTGTGGTCGCAACAAGCGGCGGAGTGCCATCTTTCAGCAATCGCTACACAAAGACGGGATATGAGCAGGAGGAATAAAACGACAGAAATCTAAACCCCATAAATCTTCGCACGAGGGGAAATAGTAGAAAAATAATACAGCCAGTCATAAGAATAAAAAACACCAATAATCCCAAAAGATGGAGGAGCCAGAGCTCGCTAGTAACAGAAAACCCAGAAGAGAAAGCATTCATGTAATCGGTGCCAAGCACGAGGCAGGCATCTACCACCGCACACCGCTGCCCTCCACGCCCACCATGTCGCCGCCCATGCTGAGCAACTGATTGATCTCCCCCATGCCGTCCTGCTCTAGGACGCCCATGAGTTCCGACAACTGCTCTTGCGTCAAGCTCCCGTGCCGCATCGGGTTTCCGAAGCCGTTGGGAGCAAAGGGGCTCGCTTGACCGAAAGACATGCCGCCAGGGCCACCCGCGCCGCCGCCAATCCCGATGCCGTTCATGCCCGGTGCGCCGAATCCTCCAGGAGGCATGGCGCTCATGAAGGCAGTGTCGACACCTGGATCGCCAAAGCTGTGCGCGGCGTTTTGGTTGAAGGCGCCGTTGTTCTGCTGCGAGAACGCATACGGCGAGATGAGGGGCGGCGGCGGGGTGAACCAGTTGGAGACGTTGGCCGAAGGATGCTGATGATGAGGAGGGTGGCGCCCCTGCTGCGGCAGCGGCGGGACGGCGAACGTGGGCCCACGAGAGGGCGGCATCGTGACAGGACCCGTGGGAGTCTGCTGCGGTGTCGACTGCGGCGTCGGGTGGCCGAGCATCTCCTGGTGCTGCTGCTGCGGGGTGTGGGGCGTGAACTTGATGGCCGGCGTGGCTACGGGCGTCATATTGGGCGGCGGGCTCTGCTGAGCCATGGTTGGTGTTGGGCTGACCGACCGAGTACCCGACGTCATCGTGATTGGCGGCGAAAGCGAGTTGCCGTTGGTTTGGAACCCGCTTTGGCCGCAACCCGTGCCTCCTAGCGACTCTGGGGGTGTTGGAAGCGCGTTTTGCTGCGGGGGCGAAGGATGGCTGTCGCTGTGGTGGGCCGTCGAGGACGAAGACCCGGGGCCCGTCTGGCCATCCATGCGCGAGTTTTCCTCGTCCTGCACAAAGTCTGGCGGGAAATAGGATGGCCGTCGGCCGTTGGAGTCGGACGAGGGGTTGTAAAAGATGGAGCCCGTGCGGAACTGAGGATGTCTTTGCTGGAAGCCGTCATCGACAAAGCCAGGGTCTCCAAAGTCGAACGCCGCCTCGGGCTGGCTGTTAAAGACATTCCCAAACTGGGGTGTGTTGAACAACGAGGCCTGTTGTTGCTGCTGCTGCTGCTGGCTGTGCGGCAGCAGTACCTGTGAGCCCGCAGTGGAGGCGGCCGAGGGACCCGAAACCTCCGACGCCGAGGGAGAGTTTGTATCGGCGGCAGAAGAGGGCGTCGCAAGGTTGCCGTTAAAGGTCCGAGACATTGTCACGTCATCCTTCTGCTCGTAGCTCTGCAGGCATGCCCGCGCCAGATTGTTATAGTGCTGCGACGCAGCGGCCGTTCCCGGCCAGCGCTCGGCGCACTGATCGATGGTCTCGAGGCAAGTCGCAACTAGTTCTTCTAGCTTCTCTCGCGGGTGCGCCCTACGCACTTCGGCATACGCCACCGTCCACAGCAGCGTGTTGAGCGACATGTAGACGGTGAGGAGGAATATCCAAGTGATGTCGACTGCCGACTTCTTGACCTGCTGGCTCGACAGCGTCATGATGTAAGCCGCCGACTCGGCGCACCGCAGAGCTGCAGACCCAGTTGGCTTTGGGACCTGGGGCGAGGGCCTGTACAGCCCAATCACCATGGTGTGGTACTTCCCCGTAAACCTAAAAGCCGTGTTAGTAAATCCAAAGCTACGTCAATGTGTCGCCCGAGTCAAGCCCCAAACTTACCAGGGACGGCACCAGGCTGGCTGCTGGGGGCTGGCGTCAAGCCATTCCTGCAGTTTCTGCTCCATTTGGGCGAACCACGGGTGGTTCTCGTCCCTGGGCTCGTGCCGCTTCTTCTCATACAGAACCCGACGGATCTCGGCCTGGAGGATACGCATCTTGCAAAAGTGGATTGCTGCGAGCTTCCTTTCGCTTGGGGGCCCCTCTTGGATGCCCTCGGCCGTGATGTTCTCGTCCGGGCGGGCGTCAAAGAAGCCGACGTCCATAAAGTCGTTGCCCTTGGCAAACCCGCTGGGGCGCCCCATGCTATGGGCCAGGCCAAACTCCATGGCGGTGACGATCCAGCTCATCCTCCGTCGCATGTCGAGCATGAGGGGATCGACGAAGCCCTGGGCGTAGCCGTTGGTGATGGTCTTCTCGTCGCCAAGGCCGAGCTGCTGGCATATTCGCGTGGCAAGGCCGATGATGTAGTAGACGGCCGTCCTTGTGGGCGTCAGCGTCGAATACTGAGCAATCAGGACCAGGCACTGGACCGTCCTCAGATCCTTGGTGCGCACAACGTCCTCAAAGTACTGCATTGCGGCCAAATAGTAGCTGTCTGCGAGCCCGGCCCATTGCATGTCCAGCTTCTGGAGAGAGATGGCAACGACCATCCGGATCATGAAGTTCTTGTGCGGATCTGTATCACCGGCATATACGTCGTCCAAATCTTTTGCAAGGGCGACTTCGTGGAGAGTCGGGTGGAATATTTGCGCTGTTGTCAAGTGCGCGGTACCAGTGTCAGCACTGAGTCGCAAGGTAGATTCCCAAGAGAAGCCATCCTTCAAAAAAGAAGGAAAAAGAAGAAAAAAGGGGTACAGGCAGAACTAACCCCTCTGATTAAAGACATCCATGAGCTTCCCAGCCATTTGTCTTGTCGGCAGCTCCTCTGCCGGGTACGCGCTGACCATGGGATAGCTCTTCTTCCGACCCGATGGTCCGCTGATGCTTCCTCCGCCCATGCTGATGACGCTCTGCATCCGGTTCAAGCGGTCCGACCTGCGCGAGCGGACTTCGGGGATCAGCTCGGAGATCTTGTTGGACTCGGTGTAGCGTTTGGCCTCCTCCATCAGCAGGCGCGTCATGGCTATGCCGCTGCTTGGGCCGAGGTATCGCGGGGTCTCGTCGCGCTCGTCCAGCCGGACGAGCCCTCCTGGCCGCACCATGTCCTCCGAGTTGCGCGGATACTCATCGTCGCTGGTGAACTGTGCCAACTCTGCTTCAAGCTGCCGGACCCGTGCTTGCAGCTTCACCACGTACTGGCGGCTGATCTTCTTGCCCTTGGTCGTGTCGTAATACTCGCATATGGAGCCGGATCGCTCGCACGGAAGGCAGCGAGGAAGCGTAGGGTCACATCTCGTTTTTCGCTATTTCGCGCGCAAAAGACAAAAACACGTGCCACGCCGAGTGTCAGAGCATCATCCCTTTGTCGCCGCTTGGCATTTCTCCAGGCACGCCAAAGACAGCGGGGACTGGGGGGTGAGGGGGAGGGGGACAAGGGAGCGCACCTGTCGGCAACGACAACAAGCAGTGAGGGTGTGCGCGATGCGCTGCGAGGGGCCGTGGCCATCCGAGTCGTCGCGGTTGTGCTGGCGAGCACGGGTGGGAGCAGGAGCGGGGCCCGGAGCGTGGTGCTGGGTCTGCTGGGGCAGCGGGGGGCGCTGGAACTGGTGGTGGAATTGTTGGCTCTGTTGCGGGTGCTGCGGCGGCGGGCGCGGCATCATGGACCCCAGGCCTTGCCGGAAGATGGCCGTGGCATCCATCTTGCTCTCGGGCGGACGCCACCCCGTGGCTTCGGTTGGGAGGAGGCGTGGCTCTTTCTTGGGCCCTTTGTCGCTTCCTCAGTGCTCGGGGCGTGCTTTGTCGGCGCGTGGGCTGTGTGGGCGATTGTCGAGCGGTGACGGAGCGGGCTCTCTCCAGCAGCCAGGCAGTGTGGCCAAGGCCAGACAGAGTCTTACTTGTTGTACACCAAGGCCGGCAGGTCCGAAGCTGATGCTGTGCGACCGGGCGCTCGTGTCGCGTGCAAGGGACGATGGGCGAGCAAAGGACGACACGCCTGGGTTATCGTGGGGGAGCCAGAAGCGAGAGGCGGCGCGAGGCGGGCGGTGCGAAGGGCGGCGCAACGATGTGCTGCGTGCAAGCTGTGTGGTGGGTGGTGTATGGTGGGTGGTGGGCGAGGCGGCGCTGCGCTGGTTGGTCTCAGTTGGGGTTTCTTGGTTCTTGGTTCTTGGTTCTTGTGGTCGCGGCAGGAAAGGATTCGCGGCAAGCAACAGGCGGAATTTGCAAGACATGCGTAAGCCAGCTCGTGCCCAGCGACGCCCATGCAGAGCTGGCGGCTTTTGGGGCTGCGTTAATACTACCGTAGGTGCCGGCTCCTGGCTGCTGCCACTAGCAGCAGTCAATTGATTGATTCTTGTCGAGCGCGCGACGGGGCGTGGATGTGGGGTCCAGCCGGCCAGGGTGCTTGGCCCGCGGTTGTCATGCGAGGAAGGGTGAGGCGTGCGTGCGTGACTTTCCTGGAGCGGCAAAGACTCGTCGCATATACCACCCAGCAGCAGCCGTAACCCAGTCTAGCCAGCCCGCTAAATATGCGAGCGGTTGGGCGGCTTCCTCCGCGGCACGCACCCAGCCTCAGTTCCCTTGCTTGGGACGAGCGAGAGTGGGGCGATGGCTGCTGGAAACCAGGCGCAAAATGGGACTTTGGAAGCCAACAGTAGAAAGAAAACATGAATAGGATATACTAAAATGAAACAAAACAAAATTTAAAAAAAAAAAACCGTGCAACTTTCGTCTCTCGACACTTGCACGACGAGCGCCAAACCAGGCCGGACTAGCTCTCAGTCAGCCAACGTCAACATACTCAGCTTGCATCTTCTCCTTGCTTCTCTGGAGTACAGAAACAGACACGATGCGCATACGACAGGATCCACCCCTTCTCCAGCTCTGATCGTCAACCACATGGGTAGCCGGAATTTTTTTTTAATAGGGGTCTCTGGGTCGGGGCACTCCACCTGCTGGACGGCCAGCCAGGGGCTCGAGGGTCAAAGCACAGAGGAGAAGATCGACAGTCTGCGACACTTCGCCGTGTCGTCCAGCGCTCCATTCTTAGAAACGGTTTCCGGTTGTGGACAACGAGTCGCGACATCCCCCCACACTGGACTTCTGTGGTTGTGCCGGTAGGCGCTAGGTCTAGAGGGGTAGTGCGGTGGGATCCGGCCGAGGGATGTGCTCTAATCTGGTCGAGCGATGCGACGGCACGCGGTTGCAAAGCAAGATGGTTGGAAACTGTACGGTAAAAAAGAAAATACAAAGACAAAAAGGAAATGGATAGCCAGCACTCTGAAATCGGCCCAACTGCTGCACGGGATGCCCCAGTAGCCCTGCCGAAGTATCAGTCCCAGCCCCCGGTTTAGTGACATTGAAAACAACGTTTGGGTACATTCTGTACACGCATGGCCCCCGTCACGAAGCACCAATTTCCGCAGAGGCTGTCGATACGATGCCGTGAGCCGCCGAGCAGGTGGGCTTCTGGTCCAGCAACATGCACCAAGACGAAGGACGAGAGCATGACACGACACAAGCAGAGGGACAAGAAAAAAGCAAACTGCGCTAGAAGGGAGGGAGGTTCCCCGCGCACAAACGCACAAACCACGTGTCTGGCATATTGGGGGACATGACAAGTCGTTCGTCTGTGTGATATATGGCCACTGCGCTATCTGGTCATATTTTGCCTTTTCTGCAAAGAGCGCGCTGGTGGTGATGGCCGAGAACTGGCCAAAGTAAGAACGGCAGGGAGCAGCAGNCCCCCCCCCCCCCCCCTCTGGCCCCTCGTCTTTATTCAGATCACCTGTGCATGGCCTTGCATGCCGCCACTCGAGGTGCATCGGGTAGGGCTGGCTGCCTTGGCCTGGGCGAGGGTTGGTCTGAAGCTGCACGCAAGGGGCTCGATGGGCAGCGCTGAGAGGGGCGGGCAGTGAGTGCAAAGGGAGGACGAGGACGGGGGTGCGACGGGCTGAAGAAAGCCAACAAGCCTCGTCTGGCTGCTGCACCTCAATCTCGAGCGCAATCTGTCGTGATTGCAGCCATGGCCAGCAGCTCCCGCCCCGTCGACGGGCGTCGTGCTGGGCGTAGGCTAAATCGGGCGTCGTTGGGCCTGGTCTGGGCCGCAAGCCGAGGGCCAAGACTGGGCGGGTTTCTGACACATCGAAGCCAACCCCGTCCCTGGGACGTCAAGGCAAGGCTACCCCACCCACGCAACCCTGCACGCGGGTGCTTGGCCCCCCCTCTCGACCTGGACATGTCCCTTATGTAATCCTGCGGCTGCCCGTGTGATGGGGGATGGGATGCCGCCGTCTCGCCTGCCTGCTGAATGTCCCTCTCGCTGCGCAACGTGATTGAGAGAGAGAGAGAAAGAGAGAGCCTTGACGTGCGCAACCCGACTGTGGCCCGATATTGAATTCCCCGAGCGTTTGCCGCCTGTTCTGCACCAGTCCTGCACCACCACCCCGTCTCGGCCGTTTTGTGTGGCCAGCACAGCCCAGCCCAGCCCAGCCCACCACTCAGCCAGCGAGCGAGAAGGCAGGCCGGACCAGACGGTTAGAGAGGCCAGAGCGACCAGCGCGCGCCATTTCGTCGCATCGCAACCCAAATTGGCCCTCAGCCGCACCACCATTTCTCCCACGCCCAGCAGCCTCGCATTGAGCGGGAGAGCGTGTCGGGCGCACACTGCACCAGCACCAGCACTGGCAAGCATCCCAGGCGGTAGTATCGCCACCCGTTTCCCCGTGTGCCCGTCGCCTCACCGGCAGATAGCTCACCACCCCGGACGGTCCGCCCCGGCCAAATCGCCACGCTGGCTCCCTCAAGGCCAGGGGCCAGGGGCGCAATGCCCCGGTCCAGCTTTGCAGAGAACCCGCTGCTGAGGGTGTCGCGACCCGTCTCGGCCTGTTCAAGATGTGAGTGCTGGTTTTCGCCGTGCTTGCGCCGTGGGCCCTGTTGACTGACCGCGAATCCCCCTCCCAGGTCGCTCTGCGAAAGTCAAGGTGGATACTCCACTCCCCCTTGCCCAACGGCAATGGCGATCGATGCTCATGCATGCAGCCGCTGACCCACGCTCACCCGAATGCCGCCCTTAGTGCGATGGAAAGCTCCCAGCATGCACCGCGTGCGAGAAGGCCGGCCGCGAGAGCGAGTGCTCTGCTGCCAACGACCAGTTCGCCCGTGGCAAGGAGCGCAGGTATGTCGTCATCGCCGCCTAGGCCCTCCCTCGGCACAGCAATGCGCTGACCGCCATCCGCCAGCTATGTCGCCGCCCTGGAGCTTCGTGTCGAGAAGCTGGAGAGGCGGCTGAGGTTTGCCAAGTCCAGGAAGGCCTCCATGGCTCTCCACGACATAGACCTCCCGCCCTCGGCTGCCGACCGCAAGGACTCGCTGGCCCACATCCAGACCGCCATGTACCGCAAAGCTGCCCGGCGCCGCGAGAACTCGGACGTCAACGCACTGGTGTCCGACTTTGGCTTCCTGTCGGTCAACGCAACGACCCAGGACTTTGAGCCCTCGGTCAGCAACATGACCTTTGCCCGTCTGCTGCTCGCCGCCGCCACCGCCGATCCTCTCCCCGAGCCTACGCTGGACGGACCCCCGCCCAGGCACGTGGCTCAGATGCTCGTGCAGTACTACCTGACACACATATACTCTCTGTATCCCTTCTTCGCCGAGGTCATCGCCCACTCGAGCCTGGACAGCCTCTACCAGGACGAGCGGCGGCTGATCAAACACTCGGACTGCTGGCTGCTGTACATGATCTTTGCCATCGCCTCGGCCGCCCAGAGCCGCACTCGCCACGACGACCTCTACCGCAACGGCGTCGAGTATGTCGGCCAGGCCATGCGATTCGCCGACCGTGCCTTGATGCCCGGCAAGGAGACTCAGATCCGCTCCCTGATCCTGCTCACACAGTATTCCATGTTTGACCCAGCCCACTTCGACAGCTGGCACCTGATTGGCTTCACGGCGCGTGCCATCGTCGATCTTGGCTTCCACCAGGACCCGCCTGTGACCGAGCCCATGGACAAGGACAAGCTCAACATGCGCCGCAAGATATTCTACTGCGTGTATGCGCTGGACAGGTCAGTACAGCCCTCGGAAGAAAACCAGGCGTTGCAGTGCGCGGCACTCCTTGCCCGGGTGAGTTGCTGTCTTTTCCGTTAACGCCCCGGTCTCATTAGATCTATCGGTATGGTGCATGCGAGAGCCTTCTCATTCACCGACGACTCCATCAACGTTGCCCTGCCCAGCATGGCCGGCCTAGGTCGGATCCCCTCCATTTCGGGGCCCATCACCGGCCCGCAGTCGGCCGACCCGGCCATTTTGCTGTTCCAGCTCCGCCAGACGCAGTCGCACTGGTACCAGACTCTGGTCCAGTCAGACCCGTCAGAGCCGCTCCAGGACGCGCCAGCGTATATATGGCAGATGTGCCACGAGATGCGCGAGTGGTCCGAATCGCTGCCCGACATGCTGCCAACCATCATCAGACGCATCTTTGACCTCGAGCTCAAGTACAGCTATGTCTACTGCATTGCGCCAAGCAGCCGGGCGCCTATCATCACGGGACATGGGCGCGTGCTCATATTCGAGTACGCCATTGCGTACATGGAGGCACTGCACGCTCTTGTCGTGCAGTTGTTCCCGGGCGGATCCAGCCAGCACCCGCAGCAGCAGCAGCACCAACAGCAGCAGCAACAGCGGCCACAACAGCGGCCTGCCCCTTGCCCGCTGCTGACCTACGACCAGGCATTGAGGGCGTACTTTATGGCCTCGCAGTTCCTAGCCGTTATGCATGACACAAAGGATGCCCTACTTGCGGGCTCCTCGGTACCAGTTCCATTGCACATGCCGGGCACTGCCCCTCCACCACCCATGCCCGAAAGGCGCGGCGGCGACAACCTGGAGCGCAGCATCTCGTGCATTGATAGGGCTGTCGCAATTCTCAAGACTCTTGGCGAGCGCTGGGAGATCGCGGCGGCGCTGGGTGTGGATTTTGAGAACAGAAGCACCGAGCTCCGCGAGGAGCTGCAGGAAAAAAGGGCTGCAAGGCAAGCCGCCGGGCAAGACCAGCAGCAGCAGCAGCAGCAGCAGCAGCAACACCATAATGCGCACTCACCGCCGCCACAGCAGCAGCCGCAACAGCAACACCAGCAGTCGCCGCCGCCGCCGCAGCCGCAGATGCACGTCAACATGCCCCCTCCACCAACAACCCAGCCACACCCAGCACAGCAATACCAAGCTCTCCAGGCGCCAATGGTGTCTGGGCCTCCGCCGGGTCACTACCAGCCTCAGACATCGATGCCGGGCCCCGGCAATGTTCAACGACCGCCTCCGCAAAACGGCATGCAGCCATTCGGGTCCTCCAGTCCCGCTCAACCCCTACTGCGCAGCCCGGCCTTTGCCGTCCAGGTGCCCCAGGTGCCGATGCAGCAGCAGCCACTGCCGCCGCTGCCACAGCAGCATATTCCTGTGACCATGGCGGCTCCACTTTCCCAGGCAGATATACAGTGGGCGAATGTCGACATTAATGAGATGATGCTGCAGGGTGGGATCTGATGGTTAGAGGTGCCATCGGGTCAATTTGGCCGGGTTTCTTGTCACTGCTGAAAGCTGGGTCTTGATACCAAAGAGTTGGCCTAGTTTGGTTACTGGTTGTGTTCTGATATTTTGGGTCACTGTCAAGCATTTTTCTTGACAGATTCCGGGTTATGTTCAGATTGGATCTTGTCTTTTTTTGGGTTGTTTTGTTTTTTTGGTAGCTTTTTGGGAAAAGAGCGTGGAATTTCTCGCGGTGAAAGGAATTTATATGTGGTCGTTCAACTGGGAAAAGTCTCCATTTAGTTTTTGCTCCACCGTGAAACGAACCGGATACGACCATTATATGCAAAGAATTGGTGCGCCCGACCATGCGTCCAATTCCAGCCTGCGGACGCTGTGTCGGTAGAGCAGGAGCATATACATACCCAAGGCGGACACGGAAAGACTTCATGCAGAAGCAGGGTGGAGATTTTGTCCGAGCAGGGAGAAACAGGACATGGACGGAGCTTGGAGAGGGGATGAAGATGAACTATATACTATCTGAAGAGAAAACCAACCCGAGGCTGTGTCCTCGAGAGAGCCCAGCTGCCGTTTGTCGACGGTACCGACGGGACCGCTCGTAGTGCAGGCGTGATGAAAAAAATATTTACAGGCCGGAAGGAAAGACTAGGGTCCTTCCAATGCAATGCGTTTTGGTGAATTGAGCAAAAGAAAAAAAGAATGAGGAATAAGAAAAGAAAAGCCCAACGACTGCGCTGTTTGTTCCCAAACAGCCCTCCTCGATACCATCAGCTCGTCAAATCTTTTCAGAGGAACGTCCTTGTTGTGGGAAAGGCAGAGAGACAGAGAGAAGGAGACAGGCACGCTGGGTTGCGCGGCAGGCGCCGACTTAAATGCACTGCGAGTACCAGTCGTTCTGCCTGGTGCACGTGTAGGGGCTCACGCAGGCGGTGGGGCCAGTCCAGCCGTTGCCGCCGCACTGGCCGTAGCGCGGGACGGTGCCGGTGCCGCCGGTGGGGGTGGGCTGCGGGGCGCGCGAGGTGGTGGTGCCGCTGGGCGGCGAGGGGTCTGGGCCGGAGCCGCCGCCGCTGGAGAAGGTGGAGTTGATGGGGCCGAACTTGATGTTGGAGTAGACGACGGTGGCGCCGGGGGTGTCGCGCTCCAGGTCGGCGGGCTTGCCGCCCGTGGTCGGGCACGAGCCGCGGGCGGCGCCGGGCCCGGTGCGGTCGACGGGGTAGGTCGAGTCGAGCCACAGCATGTTTGAGTTGTGGTCGGCCCAGAGCGAGAGCACGAGCACCATGCCCTTCTCGAGCGCCTTGCCCATCTGCGCGAGCCCGCCCTTTTGCTTGTGCACGTCCGGGTCGCCAAAGGCCACCTTTTGCTTGTCGCAGTAGTCCTGCGTGATGGAGTTGCCCGTCACGCCCGAGATGGTCGACTGCGAGTTGGGGATCACGCGCCCGTTCTGCACGTAGAAGCGCTTGATCTCGCCCAGCTCGCCCGCCGCGTTCTTGATGAACTGCGTCACCACCGTCACCTTCTTGGTCGAGTCGATCGTGTTTGACGCCCCGCGTCCGTAGAACGTCGTGTTGCCCTGCCGGTAGCTGTTGAAGTCGCACCCGTCCGGGTCGCAGTCGCCCGCGTACCGCGTCTCCGAGTACGTCCCGCCGCACGAGTCGCCCGAGCACGCGTGCTGGTCGTTGTTGGTGCACGGGTGCGGCGTGTACGCCGTCGACATGCTGTTCGCCTCCCAAATATCCATTTCTGCGCAGCAACTTCCGACGAGGCCGACGCCCGAGGAGGCGTCGCCGGGCGACGACTTCCAGCCCTCGATGTTGGCCTGCAGGGGGGTGGGGGTGGGGACCTGTCAGCCCCTGTCTCTCTCCCGCTCTCTGCGCTCGACGTGGCGCCTCGACGCAGCAAGGGACAACTTACCGCTCCGTTGATGAACTTCAGATCGCGGGGGCACTGCGAGTCGCAGTAGCCGGTGCCGTACTTGGCACCAGCCTTGTTTCCGGGGTACTTGGATGCACCACCCTATTTGCGGCAGTAAGACAGGACAGTCAGCACGAGCATGGGGGCGGCAAAGACCACACACGCTACGGCCCCGAGCAGGGACTCGGCGGGCCAACTCACATCGGCGTCCATGGACACAAAGTAGACGGCGCCGTTCAGGCCGCAGCCGAGCTGGTTGACGTCGACGTCAAAGGTGAATTCGTTGCCGAGCAGGTTGAACATCTGGTACTTGTTCTCCGACTCCATGAGGTAGAGGCGCGAGCCGACGTTCTTGCCACTGCCGCCCTGGGTGACGAACTTGAGCGACAGCGAGTTGCCGCTGGTGACAGCACCGTAGGTCGAAGCATAGCTGGCGCCATCGACTGGGGTTCATCAAGCGGCGGTCAGCAAGACGGCATCACGACATGGTCAGGGTCCGCACAGCCAGCGGGCAAGCATCATAGGTAGACTCACCACAGCACTTGGCGGCGCAGTCGGTGTTGGTCGAGCAGATGGACGTGTCCCACTTGTTGCCCGTGTAGCAGTTCGTCGAGCCCGAGACGCTGTGGGTCCACCGCCAGTTGGCGTCGATGGTGACCGAGCCGGCCACGTTGGTGCAGCCGCTCGACGTGCACTTGGACCACTGGAGGCTAGGGTGCGTCTCGGTGGTGAGCGAGCATGCTGCCTGGCCCCGGACGGCAGTCACGAGGGCGGCGAGGGTTGCGATCTTGCGAAGCATCTTGAAAGGAAAGGCGGCCACTGCAGAAGATCAAGACCAGGGCGTGGTGGCGGGGAGGCGTCGGTGGTGCTGTGCATATCGGACGAACACAGCGACCAGGGCCGTGCTGTGGTTTTATACATGTTGCCATGGACGGACGGACGGACGGGGCTGGCCTGCAAGCCACCCCCAGCGGATGCTTTTTTTTTTGCCTTCGCAAAGTGAGAAGGGCGCTAAGAGGATGAGCTGCCCGATATGCCCGGCGGCCGGACCACCCCCCTTGGTCCATGGCCGAGGAGGCGACGGCGACGGCTCGCGGGCCGCCCACGAACTGAAGGCTGTCTGCTGCTTGGAGACCAGCCGGCAGCAAAGCTGCGGGGGGCGTGCGGTGGCGGCGGGGACATGGGTTCCTGACCCCATTCCGGAACCATGGGTGCGATGCGCCGAGAGACACCAGGCGCAGCTGGCGAGAGGCGGCTTTGAGCATTGCTCTGTGCGCAGGGGGCGGGCGGACGAAGGACCCGGGCTGGCCTCGGTCTGCTGCCCCTCTTTCCTTGCTTGTTCGGCCACGGCCTTGCCCGGCGCGCAGAGTGCGGGGTGGTGATCAGCAAGGGGGAAAGTATCCGAACGTCGAGTGAGGCCCAGAAAGGGGTCCAGCCGAGAGATGGCGAGGTGGCTTACAGCGTATGCCTGGCCTTCGACTGGCCAGTCGCCAGCCCGCCCTGCCCGCAGCTGCAGTCAACACGACGGCCTGGTAGGCTGCGCAGCGGAACTGGCCAGCGCGCCGACTCCCCCTGTCTCATGTAGATTGCCGCGCAACGACGACGGCGCGGCGGCTGCGCATTCCCGTCGGCGGGCGCACATGGCCTGAGGGCTCGGCGGCTGGCAGGTCGCTGCAGATCAAAGACTGCCCGATTTGGCGCACCCCAAGGCTGAGTTGAGTGGCTCGCCACGCCGCAGCGACGGCGGGGCTTGGGGGGTGGAGCCGGCGCCCCACCCATAGATTGCGCTGCCGGCACTAGCAGCACCCCCTCGTGGCCATTGGAGGCTTTTCGCTGGCAATCGCGGAGCCCACGTACCGAATCCCACCGTGCCGGGCACCCCTCGAGGGCGCCCTTCTCCAGCCTGCTGACTGTTGCGTGAGCAGGATCAGCAGCAGCGGACTGGTCGGCCAGGCGAGCGCGCGCTCGTCTCGGCCAGCAGCACGCACGACTGCATTTGTCCATCTGCCCGGCATCCGAGCAAGCGAGCTGGCGCGCGCACAGGAGCAGCGTCCAACGTCATGGCCAGCCTGCCCCAGGGGTTAACTCGCGTGGTCGGCGCAACGCAGCTTCCCCGCATTTACCCCAAGGGCAGGGATGGTCCGTACGGTTCGGATGATGTGCTTCCCCATGCCGAGTCTGGAAGGGGGCGTGTGCTACCGATGGAAGCTGGGGCATTGCAGCGTGCTCTCGTCAACGCTGGGGTTCCTGCCCTTCCCAAGCCTGTTTCTTTCCCCTCAACTTGTTCTGACCCGTCCAGCCTCATTGATGATCCTCTCCTCGTTGAGCACGCACATCTTGGGATACGGGCCGGCAAGCACCGCTCCTCAGCGCAGACAGTCTCCTTCCTCCACGTCCTGAGACACCCCAGCGTCCCCATATGCTATCCATCATGCCGACTAATTAATGTAGCAAAGGACCGTGCCAGATCTGCATAGCTAAGCTTGATCCCCTAGATTGCTTTGCTTGCTTGTTCGAAACTTGGCTCGAGCACAACCGGAGCGGGAGCAAGCGTTCTCGCTTCCAAAGGCATCGCAATATCCTGCCGCGCCAGATAGCAGATGGCCCGAGTGTTGCACCCCTGAGGTGGTGTCCTGGGGCCCGACAGCCGCCCTTACCGGGTGCTCTGCAATTTATCCCATATTACTGTCACCCCTTATCAGCCCAAGTCCTGGCTCTTGGGTTTGTACGGTCCCTCTGGTTCACACCCTCAGTTCTCCTGCCAACCCGTCGGGCCACGCCAGCCGCCAAGGCTGATTTGGAGAGTTGGAGCAGCAGCATGCACGCCTTCAAGTGTACACAGGGCGTGGGATGGAGTAGTTGCCTGCCGGCTCTCCGTTCTTGACCTGGCGCTTAACTCTGCTACTGCCAAAATCCGGGAGTGGGTTCGCATACGTCAGCAAAGATCTCCATGTCACCAGATTCCAACCTCGCTTCGCTTGTCGGGCCTGGTTCCGATGGCTGAACGTGCCTCGTTGGGGACTGGCTGAGGATCCCAGGCACCGCCTCGCTTTGTGCTGTCGGAACAGACAGGAGACGGTCCGATGGCGGCCTGCTCTCTTTCCGGCGTGCCCCTTTCCTAGCTGACTGTTTCCTCGCTACCCGCTTGATCATCTTTGCACGAGCATGTTTCTTTGCTGATTAATCACCTCAAACATGCTTTCCTCATGCTATTGCTTTCTTTGATGCTTTTACCCTCGCACACTTTTTTTGTATTCTGCAAGCGTACACTCCTACTGTCCACCATCCTCCCCCAAAAGGCACCTCTGATCGCAGCAGTACTAACTGCCCTGTGCTGTCTCTCGACTTTCATGCACAGCCCTAGCCTTGCACACCAGATATTTTGCTCCGGGATTTTGGATGTCACTGATTTCACTTGGACGGATTTTCACCCTGCTGTAAGCAAACAGCCCGGGAGACAAAACTCACCGAAAGCTGATTGAACTGGCTGGATCATCCATACCGAGCTCTGTAATGCGGCCAAAGACCAGACCATCGTGGTATTGATGCTTTGTGCTTTGTCTCACAATACGACTGCTTGAGAACGGTAACAAAGCAGCGTTGCCTGGCCGGCGGTTGAGCATGCATCTCTTTCAGAGATATGGATAGTCAGGAGGCGCCAAAGACAAAGAGTTCTTCTAGCAAAGGTCTGCAAATCGATCTTTGAGACAAGCCTTGCCCCTTTTGTTCAATGATCCAGCGATGTATTCAACATCAAGACATCACATTGTACCGGCCAAAAGGGCGCAGGAAGTTCCAGCTACTTAAATACAGATTTTCCAGCCTTCTATGTTAGATTTATACCCGTGAATCGCATTCTTGACATCATCAAAGTCTCTCCAGGTCACTTCCAGATATACTAATCAGTGACTAGCATCTCGCACCACGGAACGAGAGACCCTACGACCTACAACGATGTCTTCCATCAACATGCTGACTCTCGCCACATGCTTGGCCGCCATGTCATACAGTGCCGCGGCGCTACCAGTTCGTGAGGCGGTGCGCTCGAAAAAGCAGGAAATTAGCTCCAGGCCGGTAAACCTAGCCGAGATCTTGGCTCCCTCAAACAGCACCCCGAGCATCATTGCGGCGCGAGACAGATCGCCCACGCAATCCAACATTGTGACACCGACGCCTATTCCAGGTACGACTGTCGATAGCAATCTGATAATTGGCATCGTTTCCTGCGTTGTCTTCATATTCTTCTCCGTCGGTATGCTCATTTACTTGGGTCGTCGCTCGATGATGGAAGCCACGAGGAGAATCAATGAGGCCAAGAAAAAGTCCAAGAAAAAGACCAGGAGGAACGCCGAAGGTAACGTCAGCAGCAGCAGCACCAGTGCTGTGGACAGGCCCAGCAGGCCTCGCAGTGGTGATCCCGACCCGTCAAGCGGTAGGAACATGGACGACAGCTCTGCGGCAACCGACGCCCACAGCGAGAGCAGTGCGAGGTCGATTCGGCGCCAGGGCGGTGGGGAGTATGAGGACGTCGATCTTGAACCCGCGCCTCGTCCGCCCCCTCGCTCGCACCAGAAGGAAAGCCGGACACACGGCGGCTCGCGCAGAAGCGACAGTTCGCGGTTGCAGCCGTGGGATGGCCGATCGCATCACAGCAGCAGCAGCAGCAACAGCAGCAGGCGTGACGCCAGTCAGAGGTAAGCAAGCGGCCTGGCTATGGAGACTGACTGGTTTAGGACCCTCAACACACTTTGATGTCAAAGCATCCAGCGAGATACTCATCGCCACCTATTGGCGGGGGCAGGCCCTGTACGAGCTAACTGGAAGTAAGTTTGCTAATATTGAAGCAGTATCGCGAGACCATCGTGTGTCCCCGAGTCTGCCATTCGACCTCGTTGTAAATCTATTTAGCATTGCGTGCAGACCACAACCGCCAGAATCCCGACAGTCGAGATGGGAAGCTTATTCCGTCCATCTCTATGTATCCCTTTACAGTCACGAGGATTGACCCTCAGGATGTTGCCCAGTAATATGCCTGGCCAATGGGATTCAGGGCCGCTACTTCAGCTGGCTGGAAAGCTGCATACAGGGTCCGTTAGCGTGCAAGAAAGCAACCGTTGGCGCATCGGCCAAGGCAGCCCCGGTAGCGCCAAAAGAACCCGAGGCCTCGCCCAAGTTCTAGCGTACGGACGAGCTTGACGCCACGAACAGACGAGTTTGGCCGTCATCCGTGTCCTACCCACCATGGCTTCTTCCGCTGGCGTTGTAATATGTTTAACATGAGGGTATTCTTGGGACTTCTGGCTCGGCTGAAGGGGCTTCACGGTGCTGGCTCGGTGTCAGAGAGGCAAGGAGGCAAGACACCCAAACGAACCTGGCGCTGCCCAGCCTGCACACACACATATGCACACATTGAGCTTGAGAATTTAGTCTAGCGTAGGGTGGCTGTCTGCGTCTGCAAGTCCCAGATCATTCAGCTCAAGTGCTTCACCGCCAATGCAAGCCACCCGGACAGACCGGGTAGCTTTCGCATTAAAACTTGAAGCCCAGCGGACACCATGTTTTCCAGCTGCTCAACTGCCCATGGTTACTTCCATCCATGCTCCCCTTTGCTCTCTTGACCTCTTCTGTGACACACTGGCCTTGACCTCCTTGTCGCCACCAAGAAAATCAGTCTCTCGTTCAAGATGTCGGCGTCCGAAAAGCTGAGTGAGAGCGCGGACTCGATTCTGGCCAACATCAAGCTGCTGGATAACACCGACGCGGGCCCAGCGCAGAAGGCGATCCGCCAGGAAATAGTCCGGGCGGCCAGAAACATCATCAACGAGGCTACTGACCCGATCGACTACCTTAAATCCGAATGGGTCGCTGTAAGTCAGCACTTGGGCCTCTTGATCGTCAAAGGATATTTGTGCATGGCTGACACCCACATTTTATGGGCAACAAGATGGCAGACCTGGCGTCATGGAATATCTTCTTGGACGTAAGTATACCCAGAAAATCCCCCAGTAGATAAAAGCTAAGCCGATTAATAATTAAATAAACAGTGGAAGGCGTTCGACAAGATACCCCTTTCGGGAAGCATATCCCTTAAGGAGCTAGCGGAAAGCGTCGGCGCAGAAGAGAGTCTCACGGGTGGGTTTGACACACTTCGTCCTTGGCCGAGCATGCGCGTCTCTCTCCTTGCGACCGCCGGGTATCATTCTGCAGTAGCACGTTGACCTGACATGCAGCGACGTGGGTTCGCAGTCAGGATCGCCTCCCTCCTGGTGTCGACCGGGAAGCTCAGGCAGCCAAGCCCCGGCCACGTCGCGCACTCGCGCCTCTCCCCGCTTTACCGCAGCGACAACCCGGGGTACCCGCAGGCCTGGGTCGCGACCGCCGTGGGCATGCGCCCCTACGCGTCGTGGCCCAGCTACTTTGCCGAGCACGGCCGCCGCGAGCCCCAATCCAAGACGCACACGCCGGCCTCGTTCGCCTACGGCCGCCCCGAGCTGCCGTTCTGGGACATCATCGGCGCGAACCCCGCCCACAAGGCCATCTTCGGGGCGGCCATGAAGGCGCAGAGCATGCTGAGCAACGCCGAGATCGTTGGCGGCGGTGCCATGTACAGCATCGACTGGATCGCCCAAGAGGCCGTCAAGGGGGCCGCCGCCGCCGCCGACGACGACGACGGGGAGCAGCTCCCGCCCCTGTTGGTGGATGTGGGAGGTGGGTTTGGGCAGATGCTCAAGCAGATCCTGACGGCGCACCCGTCGATTCCGCCGGCGAGGCTTGTCCTCCAAGATCGCGAGGAAGTCATCGAAGAGGCCAAGCGAATCGCCGACCCCGTGCTTCAGAGTGTGGTGCATATGGCTCACGACTTCCATCAGCCGCAGCCTGTCAAGGGTAAGTACACCAGACATCTCTTGAAAATGGTGTCTGACGATGGTGATTACTTTTGACTAACACATGCGAAACACGCATCAATAGGCGCGCTCGTCTACGTGCTCCGCCGGGTTCTCATCGACTGGCCAGATAAAGCCGTCATCACCATTCTCTCGCATCTCGCGGAGTCCCTCCCCAGCGACGAGAGGGCCAGAGTCCTCATCCTCGAGCCCAAGAAGATGAGCCCTCCACAGCCACTCAATGCGATCGTTGACCTGGTCATGATGAATCTTGGAGGAAAACTCCGAAATAGGGATTCTCTTGAGCCGCTTGTAGTCGCGGCTGGCATGAGAATAGTGGCGTATCACGAAGATGCGGAGTCTCACGCCGTCGAGTGTGCAAAGGCTTGACGTACAAAGGCTTCTCGAGCTTTGGTAGACTTGATTTATTGGACCAACCGGGAGAAGATGCAAGCCAAGTATTGTGGCTGTTTCATCCACAGTTGGACAACCAACCGCCGTATCTCAATATGGCTTATGGCCAGTGCTAAGGTTGGCCATTGCCCGCAATCGCGTACCCGATTAGGCCCGCGGGTCTTCGGGTCCTTGCGAAATTCGGGTAACGGCTAGCCTTACAGTTGCCGCTGACGTTGCCCGGGGAAGAATACCGGCCATGACCTAGACGCCGCTCTTGTCGTCTTTCGCAATCGCCGGCCCCATATAAATGGTACTCTTCCACATGCACTGGGCTGGAAGGAGGACGAATCATGAAAGGTGGACCCGTCGGTATTAAATCGAACCTGAACCAAACGAGATTTCAAAGCAAGTCTTCTGAGTGAGATATCAAGGAGGATGAATCTCACTGTAATGGGCGTAAGCAAAAGAGTTGCCTTCGCCAATATTCTCGCCTTGATAGTTGGCAGCCCTCTTCATCTAGCTCAGACCAGCACTCTTGTGGGATATTTGTACGGTCCGGGACTGGACATTCCCCAGAACAGGTTTTTGCCCTGATTAGGCCGGACTCTGCCATCTGAGTGTCGTATCTTTCCAATTTGAGCGAGGTGGTCGGCTCGTTTCTGCCTCCTACCAGCAAGGCGGGCATCCCATTGAAGATCCTGCAGTCCTTTGCCCCTACGGCCATGGTTCTGGACGTCCACTCCGGCCTGCTGGTCGTAGTTGAGGACCATATCCGTGCTTCATGTGATGGCTTTTTTCCAAGTGGAAGGAGCCGTAATTCAAAGAAAGAATCAACAAGGCTTCGTATTCCATCTCAGTTGATCTATTTCCGCTGCAATTTAAGCTTGGAACACCTGATAATGGGTGAATTTTCCTGCCCGAACTGATTATTATTGCTCATTGAAGCTACATCCTATAGCAGCCTTGCGTCAAGCGGTGTAATTATTTCTCTTCACAACCGGACTGTTTCTATACTAATCATGCAATTGGCTGGTTTGCGATCACATTCTTACAACAGATGCTTAATTAGTTCCTCAAGCTCATCAAGAACGGGGGGCGCAAGTCAGCTGGAAATAGAGTGATCTGGATATCGACTTACCACCTACGAGGAAGCTGCTACAATGACGAAAAAGCTGAGTAATTACCACTTTTTGATGCGAGTAAACAGCCAGAAAACATCGATCAAGGTGAACATTCAGACACAAGCCAATCGCAAGATTGCGGCTTTGAGGCCACTAGAACGTGGGACTGTCGGGTTGATTACGTGCAGTTATATTTCCCTCAGAGGTTTCTCCTCAGATCTGCCTTAAGCATATGCATGTAAGTCAGGATGAGCAACCAAGACAATAAGAATGAAGAATGCTGGATTCACTGGCTCCCAACACAGCCGAACCATACTAGGCGATCATTAATTGTAAACCACCAAGTGCCGAGGGCACTGGTATGCTATCCATATTGGCCAAGAACTGCATCACCCACTCGTAAGCCGCTTCCTTTGGGGCCAAGAGGGAAGATGTATCAGGCAAAGGGCGGCTTGGATCCCAGCACTAATTACTTCTCTGTCGGGTAATTGACCCTATGCTGGGCTTGGCCTGCAGCACCACCCAATTAAACGGCTGGGCAACTATCGCGACCCGTGAAACCACTCGAGCCCAGATCTGCGGGCAGAGTGTAGCTTGGTTATATAGGTATTCTCCGGGGCCTGTAGTCAGGTCAATTTGACGTCCTCAGCGACCACCATCTTTTACGTTGTTGAGCACTGTTCTTGCGTGCTCATTGCTGTTCAACATGAAACTCAACCCTTCATTTTCCTTGGCCATTTGTGTGTACGGATGTATGGTCACGGCGAGTAGCGCTAGCATGGGCCTGTCTGGCGATCTATCACGGCCACTCTACGAGACCATGGGGGATGTGCAATGCAGTCACACACCAGCCAGCATGTCCCGGATGGGTGGCATCTTCGCCTGTCCGCTACCCATGGACGAGGCCAACTCCCCACCTGCAGAGCCGGCTCGCTGGAAGCCATGGACGCACCCGCCCTTTTGCGCCAACTCGGCCTTTTGCGTCTACACCAACGCCGCCTTCCAGGGCGGGCGCGGGTTCAACATCATCACGACCCCCAAGATGCTAGCGAGCGCGCAGGGCCAGCTCGAGCTAGCCTTCACCGCTCCACCGCTCGCATCCGCGCTCGACGCCGGCGGGGGGGATCGCCAGAGAGGCAGGGTGGGCGGAGCGGCGACGACCGTGGCCGGGGACAAAAACAGCTCAGGCACAGCAGCAGGGTCACCGACGCAGATGGCATCGCAAGGGTGGGAGGTGCAAAAGATCCAGGGCAAGGGAAAAGGGGTGGTGGCGACGCGCAGGATTCGGCGGGGCGAGACCGTCATGGTCGACTACGCGGCCGTGCTCGCGGCGGTCGAGTTCCCGGGGAGGGTGACGCAGCAGCAGGGCAACGAGGTGCTGGATCGCGCGGCCGGCCGGCTGCAGCACCCCGAAAGGGTCCTGGGGCTGGGCCGGAGCAGCACGGCGGGGGCGCCCGTTATGGAGGACGTCATGCGAACCAACACCTTCTCCGTGACCATCGATGGGGAGCCGTACATGGCGCTGTTCCGCGGCGTTTCGCGCATCAACCACGCCTGCGCTCCCAAGTAAGCCAGGATGCGAGTCTGTGTGCCCCCAAGGGGGACTGGCGGTCGTGCTGACGGAGAAGGTGAAGCGCGCAGACGCGGTTTTCGGAGCGGACGCTGTCGCAAAAGGTCGTGGCCTTCCTCGACATTGAGCCGGGCGACGAGATAACAATCAGCTGTAAGCGCCCGCATCACGTGGAGCCAGCGACCTGTATGCTAACAAGGACAGACTCCGAGTTTGGAATGACGTACAAGAACCGGCAGAAGACGCTGCTCAACAGATGGGGGTTCAAGTGCACGTGCAGCCTCTGCAGCGCACACCCCAAGGAGATTGCGGCCTCGGACTCGCGACGGGAGCGAGCGGTCGGCATACGCGACCAGATCATGGAGCACGTCAACAAGGGCCAGCTGTCGGCGGCCATCGACCACAGCAAGCTGCTGATCGAGCTCAGCATCAAGGAGGGGCTCGTGTCAGGACTGGGGGACCACTACGAGCTGCTGGCCAGACTGCACATGGGCGCCGGGAACCTCAAGGGCGCGGGCAAATACGCCAGGCTTGCCTTGGCCGAGATGGAGGGCTTTGGCGGCCGTGAAGAGTTTGACGCCTTCGGTGAGCTGGAGCTGTTTGTGGCGCAGCTGGATGCGAGGGGAATGTAATGCAGCTGCACGCACTCGGTAGCCTGCTGTAGATATGTGTATGCATGTAGGCGTTGGTTGCTTACCGCCTGTTTCGATGGCTTTCATTTGCGCGCCAGCTCGTCGCCGCCAACCGCATGCAAAGGCGTCGGGCGGCTAGGATCGAGGGAGCACCCCTTCATTGGCTGAGTGGTCAGCGCCAGAACAACCCCGCCTCTCTGGGCATTCTTTTCCCCCCCTCTACTGTTCTGCATGGGACTTGTTCAATGTCGTGTTTTCCCAAGCGGGCGAGGCATTGCTGGTCTTGGCCGTCGTCGCGGCACAGCCGTCACTCGGCGTGGACGCTACTGCTCGAGAGGCGGGGTTGAGTCACTCGGCGGGCGGCTCTCCATCCACTTCGGGCGAAGAGCTACAGCGCACCCTCGTGCTTATCGCTATGCCCCGGGCTTTCCTTTCATTCTTACGCTCGCTTCCCGTCCTTCGGCGATGTATTCTTATTAAACCACTGCGCCCGCCTCTTTCTCTAACCTTCCTGCCTGCTGTGCGCTGTCCTCCGGTAAACATCTGCCCCATCATCCCCAGTGGCCATCAGACAGCCATGGTGGCGACAGAGGCAGAGCCGTGGTTTCTCGCGTCAGGATTTCCGGTGCTGTTCCCCACTCACCAGGCGTTGACGTTGCCCGATGAAGAGTTCGAGTCCTTCATCGCGCGCGACCTTGGCGGCCGCCATGGGGGGCCGGCCCATGATGCCCCTGAGCCTGCGGCGGATACGGCGACTTCAGAAGGCACCCTGATCGACACGCCTCCATCGACGACGGCTGAAATAAGAGAGGCACTTGGCGACAACAAGCTCGATGATACTGAGCCCGACGCGATCGCTGCCGAGTCCTCCAACCCTTTTATGAATGCCCTCCTTTCCCACGGTTCGGCGTCGACAGTGGCTCCAAGGGATATGGACAACAAGATGCTCACTGAGAACAGCGATGTCGCGCATCGTTCCAGCAATTCGGCGCTTGTCGATCTCTTCTTCGACCTGGAGGACACCATCGCGTCGCCACGCCTGGTCGAGGTTCTCACGGCAGCTTGGTCCGAGGATCCTGCAACGACGTTGAAGATCATCTTCAATGCGCGCTCTATCCACCTCGGGAAGAGCTCCAAGAATCTGTTTTACCGCTGTGCCGGCTGGCTGGCCCAGAGCCATCCTTTAACGCTCACGTCCAATCTTCGCTGGCTCAGCCGCCCGGTGATCCCCAAGAAGGCCGAGAAAGCCGATGTTGATGCCGACAAGGCAGTCCTCGTCGACTCTGCAGAGGTCAGTGAGAACGATCCTGCTCATCACGATGTTCGAAACGGGGTCGCACACGGCTACTGGAAAGATTTGCTCAACATACTGGCACTGACGGCCAACGGCATCCTCAACCCGCTGGATGACCCGACGACACTTCTGAACCTGGACCAGAGGGGCGACAAGAAGATAAGCGGTGTGTCTCCAGAAGACGCCAAAGTCAAGCGGCGCGCCACCCGCGAGGACCGACACAAAAAGGCCGTCGATAAGTTCGAGAACGATGCAGTCTACCGGGCGCTGCATTTGACTATTGCTCGGCTCTTTGCGGCGCAGCTGAAGGAGGATCTTCGCAAGCTCCGCAGCGGCAAAGCCAAGGAAATGAGACAGATCTCCCTGTGCGCCAAGTGGGCACCGACGCAGGCTCGCTTCCACGACAAGCACACGTTTATCGTCTCGACCATCGCAGAGCTTCTCTCCCCGGCAGCCGCTGGCGATCAGGCCGAGGACAGGGAGACCTTCCTCCGCCACGCGCGGGACAGCTACCGGAGGGATGTTGCGGCGTTGCGCAAGCAGCTCGAGGTGGTGGAGCGTGACGTGACGGCCCAGACGTTTGAAAAGATCAAGTACGATCGTGTCCCGTCAGTCGCCATGCAGAATTACACCCGCTTGTTCGCAACCAAAGACGCCGAGAGGTTCGACGAGTACGTTACCAAGGTTGCGCAGGGCCAGGCGCGCATCTCTGGCGCCGTCTTGCTCCCCAGCACACTCGTCAGCAAGCTGAGAGGTGGCCCCTCTTCCTTCGGCCGGGCGCATACAACGACAAGAGGGGGCAGATCGCGGAGGGGGGGCATGGCCCGTCTTACGGCTGTAGATGCCAAGCTCGCCGAAATGGAAGCCAAGGTCATCGATGGCCAGTGGGCGACGCTGGTGCAACGGATCCAGTACTCGGGCACCTTATCTTCCACTCTGGCAGTGTGCGACGTCAGCGGCAGCATGCACGGCCCAACATTCGCCGACGGCACCGCGCCGATGGACGCGGCCATTGGACTCTCAATCCTGGTGGCCGAGGTGGCCGCGCCGCCGTTTTCGGGCGCATTCATTACCTTCAGCGAGGTGCCGACAGTCCAGCGAATCAACATGGCCGACACCCTCCGCAAAAAGGTCTCCGCTTTAGAAAGCTCAGCCTGGGACATGTCCACAGACTTCGTCGCTGTTTTCGAGAGGCTGATCCTCCCACTCGCCGTCGATCACAAAATCAAGCCCGAGGACATGGTCAAGCGAGTCATCGTGTTCTCCGATATGCAGTTCAACCAAGCCGAGTCAGGTAAAGACAGGTGGTCGACCAGCTTTGAGCGCATTTCGAGGCTCTACGAGGATGCCGGCTATGAAATGCCAGAGCTCGTGTTCTGGAACCTGGCGGGCGGCCGGGCGGGGATGACGGGGGTTGGAGACCCGACTGCACCCAAGCCCGTGACTGCGGACATAGAGGGCACTGCCCTGGTAAGCGGGTATTCTCAGGGAATGCTCAAGGTGTTTCTCGACGGCGGCGGCTTCGAGGATCCCCAAGAGGATGCTGCGGAGGAGGACGAGGAGCCAGTGGTTGTCAACAAGGTCGGAGACGAAGTCGAGACGCAAGAGCAGCCGCAGAAGAAGCGCAAGGTTGATCCGATATCTGTGGTAAAGAAGGCGACCAGCCACAAGGCCTATTCCATGCTGAAGGTGGTGGACTGAGTCGGTGAGGGAGGCATGAAGAAGATGAGGCGGTTCTCCAGGCAAAAAGCCCCGGCATGCAATGGGCTGGATGGGAGAGCGGCTGTGGATGTGTAAAAGAAAATCTACAGAAGACGCCTGACTGTAGATCTATTCTGTAAAAAGAAGCAAAGGTTTGGCAAAATGGCTGGTCGAGGAGCGGACATTAAATTGAGCTTCCTTGCTGGTAGCGATGTGATGAACAGACCTTCAATACCATTCCAGGGCCCTGGCACTGCCAAACCTCATGGGTGCTGCCCCTGCGTCATTGCTGCGAACCAGGCTGCTTGGCTGAGAATATGCCCCACTTTCGAGATGGCGGCTAGGCGGGGCCCCAGAAAAACAGGCCAAGGTCGTCAAGGCACCAGCTTTGGGCCGACAACACCCCGTGACCGCGAAGGCCAGCCATCCGAGCCTGCCGCTGCATTTTCACGACCACAAGGCACCACGTAGGGGGTGGAAGCACGCGCGACGCGGACAAAAACCCAAGACGAAAGACCCCAGAGGAGACCATGCCACGGCCGCGGCGGGCATCATGACCCCGACCGACGCCGACGGCGAGGGGGGCCCCCGCCCCGGGACGACGTCGGCGCTGCCGCCGGGCGCCGGCATCCTGCCCGTCGTCCCGCCGCCGGGGTCCGACCTGTACGACAAGACACAGCAGCACAGCAAGGTCGCCGCCTCGGCCGCCGGCGTGCGCGCCTTCACCGCCCAGGCCGTCGCCTTCTACTTCCGGGCGCCCGTCAAGGCCTTTTTCCGCACCCGCGTCGACTACCTCGCCTTTGCGCGCAGCATCCACCTCGAGCGCCACCAGCAGCAGCTGCAGCAGACCTCCCAATACAGCCGCCTGCGCCAGCTCTGGTTCTGGCTGAGGGGCACCACGCCCGGCGTGCTGACGAGCGCCGTCCGCCACCAGGGCTGGTCAATCATACCGGAGCACGTGCTGCCGCCCCTGCTGGCCAACGTCGCCGTCGGCGCCGTGCTCTACTCGAGCTACCTGCATATCCTGGCCCACCTGCACGAGGAGTCGGGCCGCGGCGCCAAGCGCGTCTACCCGCCCCCGAGCCCGCAGGACACCTTTGCGGCGGGCCTGCTGGCCGGCGGCATCCAGAGCTTCGTGGCCGCGCCCCTCGACGCCATCCAGGCCCGTTATGACCACCGCGACGTCATGGCCGGCGCCGGCGGCAGCAAGCCCCCCAGCATGTGGTCTTTTGGCGCCGCCAAGCTGCGCGAGATCGGCCTGCGCGGCGTCTTTGCCGGCTGGGGCATGTCGCTGGCCAAGGACAGCGTCGGCAGCGCCGTCTTCTTCAGCACCTTTGAGTGCATCAAGGCCCAGGGCTACTACTCCTTTGTGAGGTGGTACTACGGCGGCCTGAGCGAGGACATTGTCGACCTGCTGTCGCGGCGGAGGCCCTCGTCCTCCTCGCCGCCCAGCGGCGGCGACGCACGCAGCAGCAGCCGGCCAGGGTCGCGTCGCGTCTCCGCGCAGGACGCGGCCGCCGGCGGTGACGGCCGGCCGACGACGGTGATCCGCCCGCACTACGCCATCGAGCCGGGCTTCCTGCTCCTGGCGGGCGTGGGCGCGTCGGTCGTCCAGCAGCTGGCCGTGTACCCGCTCACCCACCTCCAGCTCGAGCACTTCAACCACCTCGAGGACCTCGACGCCAAGGCGCGCCAGTTCCGCGCCGAGCCGCCGCCCGCCTCCCGCCTCCGCCGCCCGCGCGACTGGCGCATGTGGCGCGCCTACTACCGCGCCTACCAGGAGACCTGGCAGCAGTGCTCCGTGGCCGCCTCGGCCGAGGGCAGGACCATGGCCAGCTGGCTCTACCGCGGCTTCTGGTGGAACACGCTCCGCCAGGTGCCGAGCACCAGCGCGGGCCTCATCATATTCGAGCTCGTCAGGCGCAAGTACGGCTTTGGCGAGGATGAGGTGCGCATTACCAAGGATGGCTACGACATTCTGCTGAATTGACCTTGTTTCGAGGCGTATACATCAAGAACCATCTTCATATGTCCTGATTTCTTTTTGTTTTTTTCTTTGGCGGCGTTTTATGTTTTAAGATCATCGTCTTGTTTCTTCTTTTCTTCTCCTGCCAGTAAACAGAAACAGACACATCTTGCTCGACCTTGCCACTCTATCTCCTATCTCTACACCCAGCTCCTATTGTACATTTCGAACCATCCCCCTCATCCAGCGTAGAATTAGACGGCCTGCTGCGGCTTTTTCAACAGCCCCAAACGCCGAAATACAACGCACCTCATTGGAACCTCACACCCCTAAAGGCAGGCCGGATGCGCACGAGCCAGTATGTGATTCCGAAGAAGGCGCCGCCCAGGTGCGCCGAGTACCCGACGATGTCGCCCTTCCAATCCTTGGACTCGCCGTGCCTCCGCGTCTGGTACATGCGCCACACGTCCCAGCCCAGGTAGCCCGCGAAAAAGACGCCGAGCGGCATGGGCACGGGCGGGATCAGCAGCCTTATCTGGGCGCGCGGGGCGGTGCAGGCCACGGCCGCCAGGATGCCCTCCACCATCCCACTGGCGCCGAGGCCGCCCTGGGACTTCATGGGGTGGCTGCTGGTCTGCTCGTTGAGCAGGGCCGCCGCGCTCGCCGTGAGCGCCGAGCCCAGGGACAGGTACGCCAGCCGGGCGGCGCCGAAGCCCATGCGCAGGGCCGCGGTAGCCGAAAAATGGAACACCATCATGTTGACTGTTTTTTTTTTAGGCGTGCGGAGGATAAAGGACACCCAAGGGGTTGGGTTGATAGTGGAGCCAATATTAGCAGCCCGATAACACTCGAGGCCCTGTGCGAGGCAGGGAAAAGGGGGCAGAGGCGACCAGGTTGAAACTTACCGAGAATATGCACGGCATCGTAGTGGGAGAAGGCGGCGGTGAGGAGGGTCCACCACCTGCCCTCCTGGATATTACGAGCCGACATTACGAAGTTGTCGTTCATCCAGTCGAGCTTTTCGGTCGTGCGGGACCAGTTGACCGACCACGGCGACTGATGCGGCCCCTCCTTCTTGGCCAGGTACCACCAGTAAAAAACGACGGCGTTGGCCCCGATCACGCCGTAGACGATGATGTTCGTCTTAAGGCGGCTGGTATACACGATGCCGGACGGCGGCGCGTAGTATTGATGGTGGTGATGGTGGTGGTGGTGGTGGTGGTTGTGAGAGTAGCAGCGGCTGCCGCGGTGCGCCACCCTGGCCGTCCACAGACCAGGGAGCCGGGCGGCGGCCGCCCCGCGCCCTGAAAGCGACGGAAATGCCGAGCTCGGTGGGCCGAGCCGGGGCAGGGCGTCTGCACCGCACCGCTGGGCGGCTGGGGGGAGGCGCGAAGCCAGACCCCTGCCGAGACCAGCGAGCAACATCGCGCTCCAATGCTAGGTAGGTACGCTGGCTGTGCGGGGCCTCTCAGCAGGTTTCTCTTTTTTTTTTGTTGTGCTTCTCTCGCTGCGCACTGTCAACCGCACCCCACTCGAAACCTGCTACGACTGGAGGGATTTCGTGAATGGTTTGGTATCAAGGCTTTTGGGTGCTTTGAAGATGGAAATTGGAAACGCAGTGGTCGTCGGCGATAGGGCGTGTGGATCAGATGGTGGTGGGGCTACTGGGCGACGGATCTCGACTCTGATTGGCACAATCACAGGAGAAAGAAACTGGAGCAGTCGAGTCCAGTGTCTCTCTCTGTTCACGTTTCCATGTTCCCGTCAGGGCCGAATAGATCGCCGCAAGGCGAGAGCAGTCCAGAAATTATTTTATATTTACAGTACAGCTATCTTTCAACGTCCCCTTGTCATGGCTTATTGAGAATATCCATGTTCATTGTCACCCCCTTTTCGCCACTGCGCGACGATGTCCAGGTAGGGGTCGCCGCGGAGCCCTGGGCGAGCTCGTCGTCGACAACCAGCGGCCCCATCGCCGCGATGTAGTCTGAAGGTGACACGACTAGTCCGTTGCCGCTGGATTCAGGGTCCGTTTCGATCACGACCGTAGTCACCAGGTCCATCTGAATGCCGCCCAGCGCCGCCTCCCCGTTGGAGGGCCGCCCCGCAAAGCCCCGGAGCGACTCCTGGCTGACGCTCCGCTGGGCGCCGTGAGTCCGGCCGCCGCCACGCCACGCCCGCCCGTTGTAGCCGTCAGCGCCCGCGCTGGCCTCGCCCCCGCGGGCCTCCAGGCGTCGTCGTGCCAGCCATCCAGAGCTGCGGAGGCCTTTCCACCAGGACCATATCCGTACTCCGTCCTGCCGGGCCACGGACTGGTCGTTGTCGGCCTGGGCGGCGCGGCGCGTCCCGTTGGCGGCGGCATTGCTGCGCGCGGACCCGGCGCCCTCGACCCAGACCATGTTGCCGTACTTGCGGTCCTGCGGCGTACGCATGAAGCTGAATGTCTCGAGCCCGAGCGCGCCAGCGACCTCGGCCACGTCACCAAACACGACGTCGCGTCGCGTGAAACCCCAGATGAGCACATCCAGCAGGCCGTTGGCCGAAATGAGGGCGCCCGAGGCGCAGAAGTAGGCAATGGACACCTCAACGTTGGCCATGGTCATGATGCGCCCTATCGCCAGGGGCGACGTGAGGATGATGTATATCACCGGGTACGTCAGGAACCCCCAGCTGTATCCGCCGCGAAGGTTCTCGCTCGACCACGGCCGCTTGGAGCCCCCTCTGCCTGCGTTCTTGGAGACAACGTCCGATGCGGCTCCGTCCTCGGCCGCCGCCGTGGCAGAGTCGCTGTCTAGGCCCCTCTTGGTCAGGTGGAGGAAGATCAAGGTGTATATGACGCTCGTTGCTAGAAGGGACATGAAGATGAACAGGTAGTGCGTCAACAGTCTGAGGTCGTCGTATTGCTTGTTGATCCAGCACTGTAATCGCCGCGGACACCGGGGTTAGCTACATTGAAAGCAAACAGTGTACAGCCGTAACGTCAAGAGACCGAGAGAGAAGAGGAAGGACAACGGAGATGGCAAGAATGTGCACAACGTACCCAAGCCGTTGCGCGGACGTAAAACCCTCCACCCGAGGCGCCATTCCTGGTCACAGCCATCCCGATGGGGACCATCAGGTAGTCAAAGGCCCAGATGGCCACGCAGGTCACAATGATTGCGCGCTGGGAGGGCTTGCGCCCCTGGACGCCAACCATGTACGTGTGCACGGCGATGGCCGTGATGAACAGGCTGGCAGCCAGGTCCCCCGTGGACACGAACCAGCCCTGGGCCCAGCACGTCGGTGTGTTGATGTCGATCTTGTCCTTGACCACCCAGACGAGGTTGAGCACAAAGGCCATGCTCTGGTGTATGTCGGCCAGGAGCAGGTTGTACAGCAGCACGACGAACTGGTTGGGCTCCTCGGCGGCCGGCGCCTGCTCGGCCGGGGCGGGAGCAAAGACCCCTTCCCCTTGCTGCTGGCCAGTGTGGCTGCTCCGGGAAGCAGAGCCGGGCCTGGCGCCGCTCTCGTCGCGCGAGTCCTCGGCCTTGACGACGCCGAGCGGGCCAGCAGCCCTGCGCTGGAAGTGCTTGGGCGCCAGGCCCAGGGAAAGGTCGACGTTGGAGGCCTTGGGCGCAAGCTGCGGGTCTGGCTCGGTCCGCCGGCGTCGTTGGCGGACGTGCCACTGGAGCAGCTTGATGGTGAGGTGAAGGAAGAGTGCGGTGGACATTACGAAGGACAGGCCGGCAACCACGGTGACGCCGATGAGGCCGTCGCGGTGGACGGCCCCGAGGCCTATCAGGGAGGCGCTCTCGGGGTCCAGTGCCTGGCCCCTGGAGGACTCTGACATCGCGACTGGTGCGACGGCTTCTTCTTCTTCTTCTTCTTCTTCTTCTTGTTCCTTCTTGACGTCGACGAAGCGTTCGGTTTCGAGTTTTGCTAACAGGCGTCTGGGCCAAGTGGCATCGTCGACGAGGAAGTGGCCAGCAAGGAAAGGACTCTTTGGAGTAAGCGACAGCTGGCTTTTCGTTTCTTGTCCGCGTTGGGTTCTTCTTCCCTCCAGCCGTCGAGATGCAAGTCACGGCTTACGAGGCCGCTGTTGCGCTTCACGGGTGTGGCGTCGCGAAGCGAAAAGGCCAAGTGCCGCAAGGACTGGGAAGGCCAGCAAGAACAGACGTTTTGTAACTAACGGCAGCAGCACTGACACCCCCCCGCACAGATCGGATCGCGAGGCGAGGCGATTGGGGGGCGGCCAGGCCGAAGCGCGGGCAGGCCCGGCTCAGAGAAAGGGTCGAGCCTTTGTGGTGATCGCCCCGCCCCCCATTCAAAGGAGTCGTCGGCCACTTCCCCATTCGCTGGCTGCCACCAGAGGGGGCCGGCGGCCTGGAAATTGGGCACAGCCTGTCCTCCATAGCGACAATCCCCCAGACCCGCTGTGGCCCGCAAGCTGAGTGCCCAGGCGCGAGTCAGTCGGCCCACGGCTTGCAGCGAGTCGCCTCCTTCCGGGACGCTGACTTGATGTCGAGGCCAGCACGCCTCCCCCACGATTGGGCTCCACCGTCGCACCGGCCTGAGGTGAGCCCAGGACCCGGGAACACGGCCGGGCGCGTGGGCGAGTCGGGGCGGGCAGGGGCGGGCAGGGGAGGAGGGCAAAGTCGAGGGGGGCGCATCGCCGCGGCTGTGCACCCTGAAGCCCGCCGCTGCCGGGTCGCTGTCCCTGCCCGTCCTCAGCGTCGTTTGCCACCTCTGCACCTCTGCAGGCGTGTACACACCCGCTGCGGCCACGGGACCACGGGGTCCCAGGTGATTGCGATATGCCCGCCAAGACTTCCTGTCAGCATTGCGCGGCTCCCGCTCACCATTACGCGAAGTCTTTTGTTTGAGCCTGGGTGCAAGGGCCGGGGCTAGGGTCAAAGTGGCATGGTGAGTGGTTCTCTTACCTTCCGAATACGATCAGGGCCCGCTGGCTCCCCCAGCGCCCGGCCCAGCCAGCCCAGCCGCTAGCCCGATCCGGGCTGGATGCCACATCAGCGCTTGGCGTGCCTGAGTCGGGAGTCTGGCGACAGGCAGCGCAGACACCGTCGTAGTGCAGCAGGAGCTGGCAGAGAGTTTGATGCAACGCCGCATGCATTGCAGCACGCCAGGCACGCGCATGTGGCACAGCGCTCCACGTGTCGCGTGCCTTGCGCTCAGGAGACTCGGCCGCATCTAGGGCCACGGCCACGCAGGGGCGGGAGGGACATCGGAAGCAAAGACAGCTGCCGAAACCAGCGATTCGTTGGTCCGCCAAATTATCACGTCGATGCCGCCGCGACAGCCGAACTGCTACTGTTTCAATTCTCCGCCAAGGCAGCACTCACCGGCTGACAATCTTCCAGAAACACGCACGGCCGACACCGCGCCTGCGCCAAAGTTTAAACAATTGCAAAAGCACGCGACCATTCCAGAAGAGTTCCGCCAACGTACCGTTGGTTTGCACGTCAAGGCCGTCTCCCCGCAGCGACACCTGCCTGGCCTGTGCCGTTCACGTTGGGCTCCGCATGGCATGGCGTGGACAGCCCATCCCCATGGCCCCTGCCCGGTAATTATTCACCGTGCCCGAATGCTCGGGCACGTGCCCCGCCGTGACTAGCCGGGCTCCATCCCAGGGTAGGCCTCCTGGGCGTTTCCTTGTCTCAGAAATGTTTTGTCAGCCCCCAGGACGACGCTCAGCAATAGCAAGAATCATGAAAATTAGTAGCACACAAGAAAGCACTCCCGCGAAACATTTCCTGTCCGGACGCCCGCGACTAATGCTCGTTACGAATTAGCCATAAACAGACATGCCAACTATTACCGACCACACCTCGGCCCGAACGCGCTTCGTCTGACTGAACTAATGAGATTAGTGTCGCTCAGCAAGAAAGTAGGGCCGGGTTTTTCCCTGCGTACCCAATCTTCCAACTACACACGTCAGCAGTGTGATTAGGGTGGAGCGAATTGAGATTCCGATCCTTAGAAACGCCGCGTCTCGGACATAACTTCAAGGTTGGGGTAATAAAAGACCCATTCCGCGCGGGCGCTCGTCTCTTTTGCCCAACCAATGAAATTGGATTCTGTTTCAGTGACGTCTAAAAACCCTATCAAAAACTCAATCTCGTTTCCATGTTTTTTTTCCTTGGGTTCTGCCAATCGACAGAAAGAAGCTTAACTATCTTCCTGTTTATCCAGGCCATGTGCAGTGCAGCGCAAACCCACAATTATTTGGACTCCATCGCGTTCCATGTTTAGGGGCTGTTTGGCTGGATGTTACGGAACCGACACGTGGCCGATACGCACGCGTGTTGGAGAACGAATGGTATTTGTAAAGGTGAGGAACTACCTACAGGAGACCGATCCGGCCGAGGACTGCACGCCATAAATAACAATCTGTGGCCACAGCCACAAGCCTAAGGGTGGTGGCCTCAGGCCACCAACCTATTACACTGGAGCGGTTTTTCGGTTTGTTGGTTTATTGCAAGGGTTCCAGATAAGCTCTGATCGTCATCAGGGGTCCTACAGTAAAATATATACCTTCATAAATACATTTATTCTATTTTTGCTACTGTCTCAGGATCACAAATAAGCTTCCTTTTTTGATAATAATTCTTTTTTATTTATTCTTTATTTATTTAGCTATTTAAGCCGTCCTTAGCCCCCTGGCCCCCTGGCCCCCCGGCCCCTTGGCCCCCTGGCAGACTTTGGCCGCCCTTTGTGAAAAAGAAAAATCACAAGTCAAAGTTCGAAAGAAGGAGGGAGGGAAGCCTCTCTTTTATAGACCTCTGGTAGCAAAAAGTGAGTGGAGGTAGCTAAAGGGGCTTGTTTCAGCACGATTCGTTCGTTGCCATAACGTCAACCAGGGTCTATTTTGAAAAGGTACTTTTGGCGGGTCTCTAGGAGATCTGCACAAGGCTCAGGGAGCTTTGACTCGCTAAAAAGAAACCGGGTTTTAGTCAGTTTTCGAGATTAGTATGGATAAACCAAAAAACCGATGCGACGACCAAAAAGCCCCTTAGAGTCTGACTAGAATCGAGACCTCTCAAAAAACGTAAATATTTTGTGTTCAGACGAGTTCCTAATCGCCTACCCAGGCATGAGTATATATTCGTAGTATGTGCATTATCATGAGAGCTATTAAACCCAGTGAGGTTGCGCATTTCTTAGTGTTGATCAAAGATCTACCTTTACTAGGGGAAAAGTAGTGGTACTGGGTTGCCAAACTTAACAAGCATCAAGTTCAAGCAATATTCAACCCGAAGAACTAGAGTTGCTCAGCCTACAAGGCCTCTCAGGATGGGTTAAAGTAGCATGAGAACTTCCCGAGTTCAGCGACTTAGCACGGGTTAAAAATTCATCAAGATGTAATGGTTAAAGTAAGGCCCAAACACAGCAAGGAGAGAGATCTAGACGAGCAAGGAGGCATTGAGCCTCAAGAGGGAGTATTTGAGAGAATATCATGGTGCTAATCAAGGATAAATTGCAATCTAGGAGCTGTAAGACATAATTAGCAGCCAGGGCGACGTATCGATCCCAACTGATTCCTGGAGATGTAAAAGGAGACTGTAGCTGGACAGACTACGACAGAAAAGACGAGTACTTAAAACGTCCGGCGGGTGGTTAACACGTGCCGCCGTAGATCCAGCGGCAGCACGGCGCTCCAAACCCGGATTGTGCCCTGCGGCGTGAAAGAGAAATATGCGCTGCGTAAGAGACCCCGTTACCCATAATCATTCTGGCATTGCCATCCACTGCTCCGTGTCTTGGCCTACTGGTGGATGATCAGTAGCCATGGTGAGAGGACTGTCTCGCGTTTCATGTGTTGATCAGTAGCCGTGGTGAGAGGACTGTCCCCGCGTCTCGTATGCTGCGTAATAGTCTTCGTAACTCGCGATGTCCTCGTCGTAGTCCTCGGTCGCCGTCATGTACTGAAGCTCTTCCCCGAGGGAGTCTACCGGAACAACGGCACAACCCACGAGTTAGAAAAGGAAGGAGAACTGGTGTTTGATGCGCAGAGTGGCAGAACAAGGAAGAAGAAGGAATTGCGGTTATGGCGTACCTCGGTCTGACAAAGTGTCGTTGGCTGTGATAAGTCCTCGCTTTGTGGCACGGGTCTCGAAGCGGGTGATGGATGACGGGTCGATCTGCTTGCCCCGAAGCCAGAATATCGTGTCTCTGTTCGGGTCCTCCCTCTCGCGTCTCCTCTTGACCTTGAGGATCCCGAGATACTCTGAAGTCTTGATGTACTTGTCATCCAGGCCCCATTCCTTGATCTTGATCTTGTACTGACGGGTCCTGGTGACACAAGTTCGGTCAGCCACGAGTTCAGGGGCTGCCGAAGCAGGCCAAGAAAGTAGGAAAGCAGCAGTAAATTTGAGCAGAAGACGGGACACATACGTGGCCTTGAACGAGTACGTGCGCTCCATGGTGTCCATAACCTCCTTCAGCTTCTTCTCCTTGTACAGGGCCTCGATGACGGCCCGGTATGGCTCCCAGTCCTCGGACCGGGAAGGACGGAAGTACTGAGGCTTGGAAGACATGATGGTCTGCGATGGAATCAAGGCAGTCGAGGCGGATAGATGGCGTGGCTTTTGATGGCCCGTCGCTTCGGATACCGAAACAGTCGCAGGCAAGGACAGCAAGCCGGGGAGGACGGCGCCGAAGGGGGTGCTGGGTTTCGAGGAAGGCTGAGATCTGTCTCGTAGAGGTGGTTTGACGATCGTCGGTTCCTGCTTTGTATATATCCAATGGCTGGTATCCTGGTTCGTGACGCCTGCCCTGTGATGAACTGTCCAGGAGAGCGAAGGAGCAGGCCGCTGCTTTTGTACTCGAGAAGAAGCAAAGATCATCTTGATGCCTTGACGGCTGCACTATACCAAGCATACGGCTGGGGCGGAGCGTATGGCCCCACAGATCGCGGCAGCCGGCGCTGGGCGTTGGTGGGCGTCCGGGAGGCCTGCACCGTCGCCGGTGAGCTAACTGTAGGCACGTGGGGCTGGAGGCAAGGATGCCGAGTGTTGGTTGGTGGCTTGTTTTGGCATCTGACTGGCTGCCACACTCTTAAGCTCGGCGACCGGAAGGATCACGCGGGGCAAGGAGGCTATTCTTGACTGCTCGCAGATAGCGAGGGCAGGGGAGGAAGGGGGATGGCGGCATATCAGGTAGGGTGGCAGCGCACGACGGGGCCTTTCACGAGCAGGCAGCACTGGAATTCTTCTCGAGAGGGGGTGAGGCGTATGCCGCAGCGAGGAGCAAGCCGTCGAGGGCGAGAGCTTGGAGATCTCCATACGGGGCACGGCGTGGCTGCAAGGGTAGGCAACCCTCACGAGCCGGTTGCGACGGACGAACAGGAAACATGCGGGCCAGCCAGGGATGAGTAGGGCTGTCGGCACCGCCCACTCGCACGTGGAGTGCGTCTGATGTCCGCCTGCATAGACGAAATACCTACCCGCTAGCCTGGTTGGTCGTCTTTAGGGGCGAGGCAGAGCCGGCTGATGGGAGTAGCGTCCAAGTTTATGTTCATGTACGGGAGCACGGAGAGTACGACCAACACAAAATGAGACTGGTTCAGGGTGCATCTGAGGGTCGGCAGATGGAGCAGTCGAGACTTGAGGCCCCGGAGCAAAAGGGAAGGAGCCAGCCAGAGAGAAAAAAAAACGCCTGCCGAAACGAGAGGGAAAGCGTCCGGCAACCAAGATGGAAACGAATGAAGAAGAAAAAACCACCAAGCTCAAAGACTGCAGAAAGTTCCATGACGCCCCGCCAGCCCTGCCGCACAAGAAAAAAGCCCGCCCGTGGCGACGCCGGCCATCTTTGCCGGCCAGGCTGCCTGGCTCATGGGGCTGCGGGTCCGCTACGGGCGGCCGGTCATTCGGCGAATCGACAGTAAGAAACACAAGGCCCGCGCATCTGCACCGCTTGGGTGATGGGCGCCCTCGCAGGACTGTTGGTGCGCTTAATGCAGCGAATTGCGCAGCAGCCAGGCAGCGGTTAATCAAGGCGGGAAGTGATACCCGCGCGACTTTTTTCTTTCTTTTTCCTTTCTCTTTTTCTACTTTGCGGTTGTGTCGAGCGCCGCGCGGGTCCGAGGCGGGCGTCCTCCGCCGTCGTCGTGGGGCGCTCGAGCCCTGGACCGCCCGCCCGCCCGTCCGCCCGCGTCGTTCTGGAAGTTGTGGGCCGTGGCCTGTAATCGCCCCTGTCGGGCCCCAGCCTCGGCCGGAGAAAGAGCACTGGAGACCAACAAGCGGGCCGTTGCGGTGAGTGTAGTCAACTTGGCAATATGCACGGCCAGATGGGGAGGAACACCTTGGGTCAGCCTGAGATTAGTTTGGTCTTTTCTTCCCTGGCCAGCAACCAGTCCAAGTCTTGTCCGCCTGCACCGCCCAGCAGCAGGCAGCTCGAACCCACAGTCTGCGGAGAGTCTGGGCCGCCGACAAGACATGACGAGCTGCTGCCCGTCAGCACCAACTGTCGACGGTTGGGCCGCTTGCCGTCTTCGTCATGCTTGTTGGATGGTGGCCGCGTCCGACAAAGCCCGTTCTGGCTCGCCGAGACCAAGGCCGCCGCATCGGCTGCTGCTTGACTTGCGCGCGTCTAGTCAGTATCGCCCGTGGCAGCGATGCCCAGCGCGCGGTTGGCGGTCGGGCGCCCGGGCCGCGCTTAGATGATCCAATGGGCAGCTTGCAGTCTCTGGCCCCCAATCTGCCCGGGCCTTGATTCTCCTGGACGTGATATCGAGGTTTCTCGGCTCGGTGGGACAATAGGAGGCGGCCCAGGCGCGGGCGAGCACATGCGCTTGTTGGTGGGGCGCGGTCCAGGGCGCCCTGCTTGCTACATGGGCGGTTCGGCGGTTCTAGATTGTCGGTTCAGTGCTAAATTACCTTGTGCGGGTACCGTACCCAGCCAGACAACCCCTTTGCTACGCCTATACAAGGCCCCAATCCTAGGCCTGTAAGGCTGATTGACCACTCCCCGCTCCGGCGTGCGAACCAACAACAAGCTGCCCACAACCTGAGGGATCAGGATCCATTGCCCAAGTTCTACACAGCATATTCCCATCGTTCAAGGATCGCCCCTCAACCAAAACCAAGATACAACAGCAGACGATTGAGGGCCCGTTACAATCATACGAGACCTGCCCATGCACCCGCAGCAGAAGCGCCGCCAAAGCGAAAAGCGGCCAACAACAAACAAATCATGGACGCATCCTTCGCTCGGCAAGCTGCGAGACTCCCCCGTCTGCCAATGCAATTGAGCTTTCTTGCCAATATGACCCCTCGCCGATGACGTGTCTCATGTGACAAGCGCGGCAAGACCACCCGGCCTGCCGCTCCCCGCCTGCGCAGCCGCCACCGCGTAGATACCCTGCCCGCTATGGACAGAGCCGCTGCGGCTGACTTGTAGGTTCTGCGGAACGACGAGGGGCACCGAGCCAGCCCCCAGCCCGCCGCCGCCCTCGCGCGGCGGCTCGTCCTCCTCCTCGACCGAGGGCAGCCTCGCGAGGCGCGGCGGCGAGGGCGGCGGCGCCACGTCGCAGGGGTCCGCGCCGAACCAGACCTTGACCGTGTCCGGGAACTCGCGCGCCAGCGCCATCTTTGCCGCCTCAGCCTGGCACCGGAAGCTGCCGAACCGGTACTCGAACAGCACCATGTCGTCGGGGCCCGGGCCCGAGACCGAGTGCGGGAAGGCCTGGTCGATCTGGAAGTCGAGCTTGGACTCGAAGTAGGCCGTCAGGCTGTCCAGGTTGACGAACCTGGCCGGCCCGTAGATGAGCAGGACCCGGGACCGGTGGCGGCCCGCCCTGGCCACGGCGGCGGC
>PYSQ01000155.1:4078-18160 GCA_003049435.1 Nakataea oryzae | reverse complement strand
CGGCGGCGGCGGCAGCCGCCGCATCGCCGCCGAGGCCCTGGAGCCCCTGCTGGGCCCACGGCCCCGCGGGCTGCGCGGCGGTGCGGATGCGGTTCCACACCACGCGGGCGCGCATGCCGCCAACGACGAAGCCGCCGGCGCCGCCGGCGTTGCACATGGCGTGGAAGCGGGCCGCCGGCTCGCGCTCAAAGAAGATGATCTTGGCCGCGCACGTCAGGTGGCCGCGGCTGGGCTCGGGCCGGTTGATGTGCGTGGCGTAGACGCGCCCGACGCCGCGGATCCCCGCCAGCAGCTCCCGCGTCGTCAGGCTCGGCGGCAGGCCCAGGATGAAGAGGCTGCAGTTCTCGTGCTCGGGGATCGAGGCCGACCGGTTCCGCTCGATGGCGATGTTGCCACGGTAGTTTGGGCTGAAGCCCGCCATGATGCGCGTGATGGCCTCGGGCGTCGGCTGTACCGTGCCGGCCTCTTCGAAGGCGCCCACGCCCCGGGTGGAGCCGCCCTCTTGCTTTGTGGAGTGGTGGTAATGGTGGTGGTGGTGCTGCTGCTGCTGGGCACGCGCAGTCGACTCCATCGGATGGAACACCCGGTCTGAGGGCGGTGGGCCCATGGGTCGCACAGCGGTCAGCCCAAGACCACTCATATCGGCCGTGATGCCCTCGACCGCTGGAGGTGCCAAGATTCGCGCCGAGGTGAGCGACTGATATGATGGGCAGGCCTGACGCATCATACGGTCGTAATAGGTCGGGATAGCCTGACGGGAGTGCTGCTCCATATCATGACTGGAGATGTTGTCGTGAGGCATCTGGGGGGTGGCAGGCTGGCGGCCACTGCTCGAGGCGAACATTAACGGCGGGAACTGAGTGCCGGTGCCTGGTGCCATAGGCAGGTCAGCAGCTTCTTCAGCGAACCGTGTATCAGTGTGAGCAGCAGCGTTGCCCTTGCCTCGGAGATCCCCGATAGCTTTCCAACGCTCCCGGTAATCGATCGGATTATGGATCGACTGTGTGCGCTGTGGCAATACTGGCGGGTAGGCGGGCTGTAGCTGGTGTGTGGACTGTTTGACGTCGTAAAGGCGGCGACGGACATGAGAGAAGAACTGATCCTCGGCCTCGTCAAGGGTTGCGATGGTTTCGGGAGTATTTGCTCGAACGGATAAAGCTGACTGACCAGCAGGGCTGCTGGGACCGCTGACCTGCCTCGCAAGGCCAGCAGTGGACATAGATCCATCGAAGGGTCGCTGAGAAGGAGTGTTGAGCGGATTCCACGCCAAGTCGGCCCGGAGGTTCTGGCGATGGAAGATGCCCGACGCCGTACGGTCGATGGATGACATACCAGTTCCAGCGCTGGGAGCCCCGGAGCTGAAGAGAGCTGTCGCAGGCGAGCTGAAGATATCTCGAGTAGAGGGTGTGGGAGCATCCTGGCGGGGGACTCGAGGCGTACCGATGGCGCCGTAGTCGCGGCTGACGCGCCGCTCTCGCTCTTCATAGGAACCCATGTCGACAAGTGTGTGCAGGTGATATCCCTGTGAACGGGATGGAGTCGATCTGATGATTCTCTGAAGGCGACAAGGAGACTGAATGAATGAGAGCGGCGTAGGCTGGCCGAAGGAGCAGAGTGAGCTGAATGTGATGCGGCGGTTCGGACAGTCCAAGGCTTGAAGTGTTATTTTTCTAAGTCAGTCAAGTCATTGACCAGGAATCGGGAAGGGGCAGGGTTATATATCACACTGTCCGTGGAAACTTGTCGATGTCAACGGCTGATTACTTTTGATTCTGCAGGAAGTGGTTGGCAATATTGGAAAGAAGAGAACTTTCCCGCAGGGTAGTGGGGAAATGGGATCTGAATCATATGAGAAAAGGCCAGAAACGGGCCAGAAACAAGCTTGCCGTCTCTGCACGAAGCGTATAGAATCTTTATACTCGAGTCCCTGAGCCAGGCACCAGCCTGAAAGTGCACTCTTCTGTAAAATGGATTTTTCCGACAAAGAATCACACAATGTTTGGGTTTTCAAAGTTTAACAGGTTCTTGAATTTATAGGAATCCTTTGTGGTTTGCATCAATAGCCACCAGCAAAGAGCGGGACAGGGTTCCATGTTTCCCCCGATCGATGGGGCGGGAGAAGACTAATGGCTGCAAGAACATAAACCAATGGGACTTTTTGACGATAGATCACTGGCCCAAATGAGAGCGAAAATTCGACTTTCTTTCACTTGATAGGATTATGCAAGGACAAGCCATTATGATTATGACTTTGGCTTATGCACATGTGAAAAGTCGGGAAAAGGGAGTAAATGGTGGGTCTCGGAAGCGAACACGCTCAGTAAGGAAACAAGACAATGTTCGAATGTTCTGGTCAGCCAAAGAAAATGAAAGCATTGTTATGCTTGCAAACCACCCAAATTTCTCTGCTGATTAGGCTGAAAGCGCATGGCTATAGGCCAGGGAGTGGCTGCATTGTATTATGTTAGGCTGCCTGGTGGGAACCGAGTTTGACTGCAAGCTTCTTTTGAACCCTATTTCTGGGAAACACTTGAAGTGCTCAATTTTTTCTGTACATGAAGATCTTTCCAGGGATTTGGCTGCAACTTCTGCCCGATATCTATGATGAGAAATATTTTTTTTTGTTTTTTTTTTGTTTTCTTTTTAAAAAAAGAAATAGGCAGTAAGGGAACAGCAGAAAAGCAAAAGGACGCTAGACATGTGTGCAAGAAACTTCGTAGTTTTTCGGCAACTACTTCAACGTTCGTGTGAGTAATCACATCTGCTTTGCTACTCAATGACACCGGGCTTCTACATAATCGATCTTCATGTGCCTTGCATCTTCTTCAGCCAAGATCTTGTGAGGAGAGTGCCGATGATTTTAAACACATGAGCATCATGAAACTAGAGGCTCCAGAGCTTCGTCAATACAGCTTCTAAAAGGTGGACGACTCCTGGTGACATCAAGCACCAGCAGCGGGCCGCGTCTGCCGAAGGGAACATATCGGCCGAGCTATATGCCTGCAGGCCGGGGAAATAGGCAGACGTGGCACAGCTTCGTTCCCAAAGTCTCGCCAAGGCAGCAGCCTGTCGCACGGCGCGTGACCGAGACGTCCTCAAGGGTCGACAGCTCGAACCCAGAGCGGCGGTCTTGTTTGTCTGCGATGCAGTGCGAATCTTGCCGTCAGTCGCACCGCCGATAACTGAGAGGCACGAGGGGATTGGCAACGCAGGCAGCCGTATGTGGCCTGCCATGGAGGTGGATGCGGATCTGAGAGTCGGCCGTTGGCTGTGGCACCTGTCATCGTGATATTGTGGCTCATTGCGGCAGATTTGTCAAGGAAACGCTGGGCGGCACGGAAGCCGGCAGTGCCACCAACAGACTGGAGACTGGAGGGGCAGGCGGCTGGTGAGGCAGCCGCCATTGACAGGACACGTGCTGGCCGCAGAAGAGGCCGACCGCGTCTGTGGCACAGCAGCCAGGGCATAGATTGGCAGTATTCCTTCGCTGCATCGGGCTGTCAGCTTCCGGGTGCGAACACACGAAAACGGGCCAGGATCAGGGCTGGGGGAAGAGTGGCGGGTGCGAGAACCACGAGGGCGGCACGGCCGAAAGACGGCAGTGCTCGGTCGACTGCCGGCAGGTGGGAAGCAGCTCCTGCTTTGCCGCCATGGCAAGTGCGAGGGTAAATGGCCCAGTGCGACGGGCTGTCCGAGCCGGGGCCCAAGGATGATCAAGGCACGCCGCGAGCGTCAAATGCCGATCCACGATGCGCTGGTGCCGCCGCCACCCTGGCCTCTACAGGGCGCGCTCATGTGTTGGGTGCTGGGCACGCGCCTACGTCGCATGCGGTCGTCCAGGCCAGCGCGGCGGTGTTGCTGGGGCTGGGGCTGGGCGGTCGTGAATGGAGGCCGTATGATGCATGTATGATGCATATGTACAGTCAGTACATGGCAACCCGCCGTCAGCCCCGGCGCTTGAGCAAGCCATGGCACGAGACGGCGGCCAGCCCAGCTGCTGGCGTCGGGGCCCAGGCCTCTCTGCGCGTGTTCTGTACGTAACGGAAACCGCCGTTGCACCAATGTCCGTCGGGGCTCGTGCGGGAGCGGAAACGAGTTTCTACGCGGGATCAAATCCTCCATCGAGGAAGGCGCACCATTGCTGCTGCTAAATTAGCATTGGCGGCACCGCGCTTGCCAAAAGAGCCACGGGCGGACGGCCGCACGCCCCTCAGCCGTCTCTGGGCCTGCTGCTCGCAGCTCCCGCGAACTCCGCTGCACTGCGGCCGATCCTGTCGCCCCTTCAGGCGGCATGGATCCGAGCGCATTATGGACAGACCCGTGCAGCTTTCTGTCAAATATCCCCTTGCGTTTCCCGTCGACATGGCACAGAGACACTCTGCATCTGTGTCTCCATCCTCCCCCTACCGCTTCCTGTCGCCGGCAACGCCACGCGAACCGCCTCAGCATGGGAGCGCAGCCGGGCAGCCCTCGGGCCCTGTACGGGACCGAAGCCTCTGAGGAGAAGGCTCCGGGTTCGAGTGTGTCGTCCCTCGACCGTGTGTCCTCCAGCTACGCTGCTGCTGCTGAGAAGCAAGTCCACCAAGAATCTCCAGACATACCGGCAGGATCCAACGCCTCTACACCCGCACCCTCGCGAGCTCTACCACGCCGGTCCGTGGAAAGCGCAGATGGCCTTGCGCCGGACGAAGCACAGGACGAGGTCGAGCCCCCGCTGCCGTACTCGAAAGCCAGATGCATTGCACTGGTGGTCACAACCTCCGGGGCGGCGTTCCAAAATGTGAGCAAGCAGAGGCGCGTCTCGAGACGAGACTTCTGGCTGACACGCTGCCTCGCAACTGCGAGCAAAAAAAAAGATTCTCTCTTTCCAAGCCGCCGTCATCATTCTCCCGCCCATTGGCCGCGACCTCAATATTCCAGATGCACGTCTCCAGTGGGTTGTGTCCTCGTATGCGCTTGCTTTTGGTTGCTTTCTGCTTCTATGGGGTCGCATCGCGGACCTGTACGGGAAGAAGCGCGTCTTTGTGCTCGGCTCCGCGTGGGTCACCATCACGACAGCGCTGTGCCCGTTGATCAGAAACGAGATCGGGTTCGACCTGTTCAGGGGTCTTCAGGGACTTGTGAGATGCGCCCCTCCATGTGCGCTGATCGCACCGTGGCTTGGAAATCCTCCGGTTAGAGACAAGCTAACAGCCCCCACCCGCAAGGGCGCCGCGGCCAACGTCCCAACCGCCCTCGGCATCCTGGGAACTACGTTCGCGCCGGGCAAGGCCAAGACGTACGCATTTAGCGCATACGGTAAGAGGCACATGCACTGACCGCACCCAAGTCCCACAGTCAGCTAACAATCAGCTCGGGCCCGACCACTCTAGGTGCCGGGGCTCCGTTGGGAAGCATCTTTGGAACCATTATTGCCGGCTTCATCACGACCAGCCTGTCCTGGTCATGGGTGTTTGGGGTCATGGCCATCATCTCGGGCGTCATAACAGCAGCCGGAGCATTGGTCATCCCACCCGACAAGACCGCGCCAACGCAATCCCCAGCAGCGCCCAGAGCCACGGTTGACTGGATCGGCGCGTTCCTAGTCACGGTCGGGCTGTTTGCACTCCTGTTTGCCCTCACTGACGGCAACGTCGTTGGGTGGGATGCGCCGTGGATTCCGGTGCTCATCGTCGTCTCTGTTGCCATGGTTGCCGGCTTCGTCTGGTGGCAGCACCTCCTCGAGTCCCGCGGCAATCGCGCACCGTTGATGAAGGTCTCCATGTTCCGAAAGAGCAAGAAGTTCAGCGCGGCCATGATCCTCATGACCTTGTTCTTCTCCTCCTTCAATGGCTTTCTTGTATACGCCACATACTTCTACCAGAGCTACCAGGAGCTTGGCACCCTCGACACAACCCTTCGGTTTCTCCCAACGGGGGTTGCTGGCTTGCTGACGGCTGTGGCAGCCTCTCAGCTGCTCCTTTACGTGCCTACGTGGATCATCCTTCTTTCTGGCAACGCATGTGTTGCGATAGCAAACCTCATCTTCGCCATCCCCATTGACCCCAACACGAGCTATTTCGCCACTGGCATGATCGCCATGTCGCTTAGCGTTATTGGGTCTGACACTACGTGGCCTAGTCTAACGCTCTTCACATCACATTGTTTGCCGGCAGAGGATCAAGCGCTTGGCGGCGCGCTTGTCAACGCCGTTGGCCAAATCGGCCGCGCTGTTGGACTTGCGATTGCCACAGCGGTGCAGATTTCGGTCATGGCGCAAGGCAGAGGGGTGGGAATCCAGGACGTCGGTCCAGTCACGAAAGATCAGGCATCTCTCGCTGGGTTGCGCGCCGGGTTCTGGTTCAACTTTGCCATCGGAATCGGCGCAGCTGTGGTCGCTGCCGTTGCGTTTCGCGGGTCAGGAATCATTGGAAATCCCAGACGGCAGCAGAAGCTCTCTTCTGTTTCGCACAGCGATCATCATGGCAAGTCGCAGGCGGCGAGCGCGGCTTCAGGGGCTGCATCCAACATTTGAGATGGGGTAAGGAGTGCAGCGGGAGAGTGAGAACGAAGTACGTCTGCGACAGCGCAATTCTGGCCATCATTAATGGGGCAATCACAGATATATACTGTCATTAGGTGTTCAAAAAGCGTCAAGTACAAACTACATACGTGGCCACCTACATAGCTGATTTATCAGAGGATCTACCTCGTGTGCATTAACAATATTGAGGCGAAGACAGGCCGAAGCAACTTCCGAGCGACCAGCCACAATATTGCTTGCTACACTCCTGGCAATAAAGCCGATGTGTCACTATTCTCCATGTAGTGCCACCGTTTCACGACATTTGTCTTGGACACGTGGTGGAGCAACGAACGGTTGCTACCCGTTTCCGCGGATGGCATTCTACTACTGCGACCATCAGTGAAAGAGCCGCAGCTCGATACCAGGATTGGGCCTTTGGGAATCCCACCGGCTTTGAGATAAGACTCTGAGCCGGGAGCTGTTATAATTTCACCGGCGAGCAAGCTTAGCAGCACGCACGGCTGGTCAATGCAGACTGCCATTCCGTGATTCTTTTTTAACGGCCGGTTGCAAAGGGGCGGGAGTAGTGAACAAGACTTCCCATCAACGGTTTATGCAAAGGTTAGGCCGAGAGAGGGAAGAGGTGTGGTGCCTTGGTGAGCGATAACAGAGGGAAAGGGCCAGCTGGGATTACGTAATCACGAGCTTCGTCCCCGCCGACGATGGCTGCTTGGCCCACCCCGAAGCGTGTGATACGGCGTTGGGTCACGCCAAGGCCAAAGACATTTCCCAGGAAATGCCTCGAACTGCCGCACATAGATGCCCCAGATAGCTCGCGTGCTTTCCGTGCAAGTGAACTACGCCGACAACCACCACCAAGCTACGGTCGCAACGAGGAGAGCGGCGACGACAATGGCGGTGCTCGAAATCACGTCTTTCGGCGTCAAGCCGGGCCTGGATGCCACGGATGCCGGCACTTCCGAGGGCAAGATCGCCATCGACGTGCTCTCCAAGGCGGTGCGGCAGCCCGGCGCGCATACTGCATACTTGGCGCACAGCATCGAGAATCCCACCCAGATCTGGCATTTTATGGGCTGGGACAGCGTCGAGGCCCATCGAGCCTGGCGGAGTCACCCGTGAGTTTGCGCATTCAACACCCCCCACCCCCACTCCGGACGTGCGGGATATAGAAGATAGAAGATGGGAAGAAGAAGCAAGCAAAGGGTTTTTTTTTTCCGAGCCAGGGGCTGACGCCGCACGTTGCACGCACGCCAGGGAAAACGCCGAGATCAAGCAGGAGATGGAGGCGGCATTCATTGACTCGTCGGCAGGCCCCAACTTTGTCAAGCACGCGGCAGTGGCCCCTTTCCCGGTCGAGGTGCTCGACACAGCCAACGCCGGCGTGGTTGAGGTCCTTGCAGCCTTCTTCCCCGCAGACACGACCGACGAGGACAAGGCCAAGATCTCGGCCGTGTTCGACGCCTTTGCCGCCGAGGCGCTGCCCGCCTCACCGGGCTTCAAGGGTGTAAGTATGGGGTGGGGCATCGAGAACGACTTCCCGCTCCCCAGCGGCGACGGCAAGGGCTCCGGGTTTGCGGCGCATTACGCCTTCATCGGCTGGACGAGCATTGAGGCGCATCTCGAGTTCCGCGAGATGGACGCATTCAAGGCCAAGATTGGCTCCTTGAGGACGCTTCCTGGGCTGGTCACGATGTCGATGTGCCATGTCAGCTGCAAGGCCATCAAGCCGTGAGAATTATGATTATAAGATGGGCTCTGCCCAGGCCATGAATGCAAAAGACTTGACCAATTCATTGGCCTTCTTCTCAGCGGGCCTTTGGCTCTTTACTTTCCGTGCCGGGATTGCTCTGCGGCTGTCCTGAATCTCTCAGGCCCCTGTCACCAGAACTTTCCACGTCAACCTGCTGCTGCTTGTCGGAAGCAGACGGGTGCTTGTCGGCGCGTGGGTGCCACCCTCCAGTCCAACCGATCCAGCCTTTCTCGCGAGGGCCTCTGGCGAGACAGACTAGGACTGCAAAGCCCATAAAAGCCACTGGCATGATAGAAAAAAAGCGATTTAGAAAGGAGTGGCCGAGTTCTTGGGGGAGCAAAGGGCTGGCAAGGATAGACTTACTGCTGCAGCTACCACTCGCTACCCATCCACCTTGAGCGTATAGCCTGTTGCCGACAGCCGTGCCGGTCAGCTGGCCGCAAAAGGAGGCAAGCATATACGCCGTGTTGAGGCGGTTCCTCGCCTTTGGATCGATTTCGTAAACGTTTACGCGCAGACAGATGTTGGTGGCCTGCATGGCCACGTCGCTCAGGAGAGCCTGCACGATGGGCCCCGCGACCGTGAAGGTGCCGGTAAAGGTTCCGATGGTTATGCCGACAAGGTTAAGTATCACACCACCGAGCGCCGGCACCAAGGGGATAAGATGGTCGAGCACGATCCTGCCAAAAGGAGGGCCCCAAAAGATTACAAACAGTCCGATGAGGCCGAACAGTCCGATTTCCAGGGGGCCATAGCTATAAGGTGGTGAGGATAGCAGGAAGGAAAGGGTGGTCCAATAAGAAGTAAAGACGGCACTGATCGAAAAGGCGACGAGGCCGGCTTGGATGAGGGCGGGCTGGGTGAAGAACATGACAAAAATGCTCCAGATCATACGGGGATAGTTTAATTTCCCCGAGTCTTTGGAAGGGTAGTCGGGCATCCGGAGATACAGGGCGATGGCGAGGGAATGCTGCAAGCCAAATGCCACCCAGTAGCCGTTTCGCCAGTCTATGAAATTGGCGACGATGCCTGAGAGGACGCGGGCAAGCATGATGCCGGAAGAGAAGCCGGCGACCACGATCGAAAGAGCGCTTGCACGGCGGTGGGGCGGGGCCAGCTCGCTGACGAGCGGAAGCATCAGCTGCGGGGTGACTGTGGTGAAGCCGCAGACAAGCGAGAGGGCTTGAAAGGCCTCGAATGAAGTGGTGAGGCAGAGGCCGAGCCACTGGGTTGTTCGTCGTCCGGGTCAGCTGCTTTCTGGCCGCCCAACAACGCAGGTCGCAACGGGGGATGATGGCTCACCACAATGCCTGTCAGGAAGACGAGGCTCAGGATAAAGGGCCTCCGCTTGAAGAAATCGCCGAGCGGGCAGAGGAAAAGGAGGCCGCCAGCGTAGCCAGCCTGCATCAGGGTGGCCACCGACGAGGCGCGCTCGAAGCTCACATTGAAGGTCTGCGCGATCTTGTTCAGCACGGGTTGGTTGTAGTACAGGTTTCCAACCGTGATTGCCGCAGCCTGCGCATGTCGAGGTTTGTTAGCCGGTCCCGTCCCTCTGGTGAAGAGTTCATCAAGTGGTAGTGATGCGCAAGAGAGTGGCCAACCGCGGTGAAGAGGAGGTTCAGTCCCAGCGTGAACTCTGGGGGATTTTCAGGGTCGAAGCGCGTCGCCCTTGGGCCGCGGCAAACGGCAGCCCATGCCTTTCTGACGAGCGTCGGCGTCTTGGAATCGTCCGCGTCTTCGCCTCGGAGCTCCAAGGCACTCGAGTTTGCGGGCAGGGCCTGATCTGTGGCTTGGGCAGGCGGCAGGGAATCTTTGAAGATTCCAGAATCGGATGGCGTTCGAGAGCCGTCGTCTGATATCCCGGGCGTCGATGTCGCTCCGTCCCGACCTTTGATCGCCGGGTCATCTGTCTTATCAGTCTGCCCAGTCCCTCCAGCGGCCATCGCTTCCTGCTGCGGACCGGGACCGGGTCCTCACTGCCAGGTCTTGGAGGCGAAGTCAATTGGAGACCGTGGAGCAGCAAACGACAAGAAGGAAACACTGCCGGGGCGGTGGGACCTGGGAACTGTGTACGAGGGGGGTGGGATGCGAGAGGAGCACAATGCGGCACAGCGACAGCAGCGCGACCGGACCTGAAGGCGCCTTTTCAGGATTCCCAGATTCAGATTGTGGTCAGCGACTCCGGGGCCGGAGACCGCCATAGTGGCACCGCAGGCTGCCCCCGGACATGCGAGGTGGTAGCCATGGGAGGCAGCCCCGTTTCGCTTAGCGGGAATAACGGGGACATACGGGCGCCGCCGTTGGGCGCTGTGGTGCCGTCATATGGGCTTTGCCGCCCACACGCAGGGGCCTGGGGACGAACAGGGACATGAATCATGACGGCGTGATAGCAACTAGCCTGAAAAAAAAAAAAAAAAAAAAAAAAAAAAAAAAAAAAAAAAAAAAAAAAAAAAAAAAAAAAAAAAAAAAAAAAAAAAAAAAAAAAAAAAAAAAAAAAAAAAAAAAAAAAAAAAAAAAAAAAAAAAAAAAAAAAAAAAAAAAAAAAAAAAAAAAAAAAAAAAAAAAAAAAAAAAAAAAAAAAAAAAAAAAAAAAAAAAAAAAAAAAAAAAAAAAAAAAAAAAAAAAAAAAAAAAAAAAAAAAAAAAAAAAAAAAAAAAAAAAAAAAAAAAAAAAAAAAAAAAAAAAAAAAAAAAAAAAAAAAAAAAAAAAAAAAAAAAAAAAAAAAAAAAAAAAAAAAAAAAAAAAAAAAAAAAAAAAAAAAAAAAAAAAAAAAAAAAAAAAAAAAAAAAAAAAAAAAAAAAAAAAAAAAAAAAAAAAAAAAAAAAAAAAAAAAAAAAAAAAAAAAAAAAAAAAAAAAAAAAAAAAAAAAAAAAAAAAAAAAAAAAAAAAAAAAAAAAAAAAAAAAAAAAAAAAAAAAAAAAAAAAAAAAAAAAAAAAAAAAAAAAAAAAAAAAAAAAAAAAAAAAAAACCAACCCAGCCCACCAAATACGCTAGAGAGCCGGGAGTGACGGCCACGGGAACGCCCTGGAGCGCGCCTCTGCCCCAACAAAAGCAGCAGAGCAGCCCGACGAACACGTGCGTGGCCCTGCTCGGCCGCTTAACAGCCATTCCCGCCGCCGCGGCCGCCGCGCAGCCATCGCTGGAGCGCCAGCCCCCGCCGCATCGTCTGGGCGCACAGCTGCCAGTCCTCGATGGCCATCTGCATGAAGCCCATCTTGACAATCGACTTGACGAACCCCGAGTGCGGCTTCGCGTGCGCCATCGAGACCACCTCTGCCGTGTCATGCCATTGCGCATCGCAAGAATTCCTCGCATCGCAAGAATTCCTCGCATCGCTGCTCCCGATCCACTGGCCGCCGCTACCACCGCCATCGGCTGTTGTCGCTTCCTCCTTCCCACCGTGTGAAGCCTCGTGGGGATGGTGGGACCCCGGAGACGGCTGCTGTTCCTTCTCGCCCGCAGCCGCCCTCGTGAGCCTGCTGCTGCCAGGGAACTGTATCTCACGCATTGTCGGCATGATGGCCAATAGCATAAAGATGAATACGCCGATGATACTTCGCCACCGCCCAAGCGGGATCCGCCATGTCGCCATCAGTAGTGCCAGTGCCTCCGACGGCAGGCAGATCTCGCTGAACGGCTTTCGCTCCGCAAGCGCTCTTGCGTACAGCATCGCGGCAAGTCGAACCCCTGTGTACAGCGGATCCGGGTCCGGCTGACTGCTTTCCGCCGCGGCTTCCCCTTTATCGCCATGGCCCTTGTCAACACCGGGGTCAGTCGCCGATGTCGACGTCGGGGCTGATCCCGCTCCTATCGGCATCGGTTGCTGCTTCCGCTGTGAAAGGGCATGGTCCTGCGGCTCGGGGGTGATGGGTGAGGATCTATCAGGGCTCACTGCCACGGGCGATTCAAACTCGTTCCCCGGCGAAGGTGTTGTAAACCTCGAGGATGCCGTGTATGAAGGGTAGTCTGGGAGCAGCGAGTGCGGCCTGGCATCCGACGCCGCCTCCGGGCTCAAGGTTGACCTGTTCCTTCGGCTGTCGGGGCTCTCGGTCGTTCTACCGGCTCTTCCGCCACCCGCTCGTCTCCCTTCTCCTCCGATTTCACTTGGGTCTTGCTCATCTTTGTCAGCAGCCTCGGTCGTCGTCATCGGCCCGTCCGGCGTGTCGCTGTTGAGCCTGCTGATCCTGCCGTATATCCACGCTGCTGTCGACCTCACCTTGCTCTCCTGGCCTGGCGTCGCATGCTCGGGAAGTGCGAGTGCAAGGCTGATTAGGAACCGCAAGTCGTCCAAAATGGACGCCGTCGCCGGATGCAGGCCAAGCGCATCCTCGCATGACGCAAAGGTTGGCGCACCCCGGCTGCCGCTCTTGCCCAAGGGACACAGCGGCGACCCGTAACGCACCTTGAAGTGCTCCCGGGCATGCTCGGTGTAGTCAAAGTCGAAGCCGTCTGGGTGTCCCTTCTCCATGGTTGGCGTGGCCTCGAGCCACCAAGCGATGGCGCGGTCGACTACAAGGGCAACCTTGGTCACAAGGGCGCCCACGCCGTGCGAGGAGAACCCACCGCGCAGGCGAACTATCTCGCGAATGCCCTTGAGATGCGCCTGCACAATCTCGGGCTCGCCGAAGAACCACTCGATCGAGATGAACTGCACGACACCTGCCATGACCTCGTCGCTTATCCACCTCTGGGACCGGAGGTGTTCGTTCAGCGCCGATATTGCCTCCCCCTTGGCCCGCATCGTCGAGCTCTGGTCGATAAAGCCGCGCTCGGCCAGGGAGCGCGCCGAGATGTAGAGGCTAGTGCGGGCCAGCAGTGGAGACTGTATGCACCAGGGTACGTAGCTCGTGATATAAGGGTTGTCGCGGTCCGGCTCGCCATCGAAGGATCCCTTGAAACGGTAAAGGAGTTCTGGAACTGCATTGCAGCCACGGTTAGCTTCGCTTTCAAGTCGCCTACATCTGCACGGCCTGCCGCAGATCAAGACAGGTTCGGAACACGTCAACTTACATGTGCATATGAGCATGGCATTTTGCTTGGTCGGGGGCACCGGCAGATGGCTGAGGCTCAGGACTGACCCGGACAGCTGGCACTGATACACGATGCCGTCAAGACCGAATGCCAAGCCGCCGGCTCCGTGGGCACTTTCTTTTCGCTGGCTCCTCGTTGCCAAGCTCGAGCCCGATCTGGCGCCGCCATGACCAGGGCTGGAGTGGTAGATTGGCTCGCCTGTGGTCGGATCGACGCCCAGGCCCCAGTTGCCGATGCCCAAACATTCCGCATCCACGGCGCCGTCCCCGTGGAGACGGGGCTTGGGCAACTGTCCGACGTGGTGCCTTGCGGCTACCGCATTGTTTGAGGAATCCGAGGCCCGCGCCGTTTTCTGAATCGGTCGCGCGTCTGGTGGAGGCGCCAGTACCGCGACAAAGGCCGGGGCGTCGAGCCTTCGAGGGCCATAGTCGCAAACGGGCTCGGGGAAGCGACGCTTACAGTTGCTGCAGGGCTGGCCTTGGTTACACTGCGGGCAGGGTTAGAGATGCAAGGCGCCACGAGCGGGGCCTGCTGTTCTGGGCTTGCGATGAGGGAGCCCGAAACAGCATGTCGTGGAGTACGGCCCATCAACCAAGTCTTGATCCAGCAGCCATCCAAGCATGCGGGGGCACTACTCACTTTCTGCTTTCGCCTCCGGCACTCCCCGCAGGATGTGGTCGACCGCTCGCCTTTTTTTCGTGGCGGCAATGACGACTGGTTCGGCTTCAGCTCCTGGGGCTGCATGGTCTTTTTTTTTTTTTTTTTTTTTTTTTTT
>PYSQ01000154.1:0-67249 GCA_003049435.1 Nakataea oryzae | reverse complement strand
GGCTCTCGTTGTGGGGCACGGGGAGGCGTTGATGGACAGGCCTGCCTAGAGCTACGAGTTGCAGAGCGGCAGACCTTGCAGCCCGTATGTCGAGCGTACTTGAGGTAGGTGTCCAGCTGCTGTACATGGGCATAATGAATGTATGTACATACATAGGTAGGTACCCAGCGCTGTACTGTAGGCCACGCTGCCAAGTGGCTGGAATCAGTGGTGGCCAAAGGCTATTTTGGTTTGTCCATCTGCGGCCATTGCCCGTGCTGTGGGAGTGGTGAACCTACCTGCAGGAGACAGACACCACAAATTCGAGGCTGGAGCACGTGAGAGAGCCCTGGACCCGCGGACAAGGTATGTAGGTAGGTACCTGCCTCCTTGCTGAGGTATGCCTTGCATCCACCTCGCCGACGCGAGCCGAGAAGCTTACCGTTGGAGCTGTGCGGCCCCCTCTGGCCATTGAGGCCAGAGACTGGCTGGCCAGCCGCAGCACCCCTCCCTCTCCTCCCCTCTCCCCTCTCCTCCCCTCTCCCCTCTCCCCTCATGGCTGGACGCCGCGCGCCAAGGCAGGCCCATGAGGGGTCGCGGGCTGCGACTCGTCGTCTGGCTGCTGGTGGCGACCGGAAGGAAGGCGCAGAGTCCGGGGATTGCCCAGCCAAGCGGCCAGCAGCAGCCGGGGTGCTGCTGCCATGCGCCCGCCGCACGGGTGCACTGCGACTCCGCGACGCCGAAAACAGGCGGGAGTTTCTCGGCGAAGGTTCGGAATGCTGGGCCTGCATCCAGGTGTGGGGTAGCTGGAGGAGGGCGGCTGCGTAGGCCTAGCCTAGAGCGGGAGATGGCAGCGGGGGTGGCACCTGCCTGGGCTGGCGGGGGGGAGGGGGCACAGCAGCGAGGACCAACCACGGGGCGAAGCACACAAGTAGCTTGCGCCCAAGATGGTAACTTCGCTCGTCGGGAGAGCAAGCAGGAGGCCAGTTTCACGCTTGTGATGTGCTTCATTTTGCGTCTGCATGCATCCTGTCCCGCATCCCGACGACAGACATCTGCCGGTGCTGATTGGGCGGACAATGGCAGCCGAGGGAGGGAAAATGCAGCTGACGTTGAGACATCTGAAAGTGCCTGACATGATGCAATGGGTTGCGCCAAAAAGAGAAGGGGAAAAAAAACTTGCATCTCCGAATAGGTGGGCGCGGCCATCCTCGTGCACGACGCGTATAAACAAGAGACCTCCCCCCTCTGCCTCGAGAACACCCAGCCCGCAAGAACACATCTCGCTGCCGGCTCTCTGACCGGGGTTACACAAAGACGCAAACATCAAGACGGGCTTCCCAGGGCGCCGGGCAATCGAGTCTGCTGAGCTCCGCCGCGCGTCGTCCTTGACTGCTACTCCCGAGCATGGATGACGGCAGTTGGGCATCGAGTCAGGGCTAGTAGTTCCCTGACTCGCCTGTTACCTTCCGGCAACGGCGCCGCGCCGCGCCGCGTCTTGAGCTCTTGCTCGTGAAAACAAAACGCGACAGCAGTCGCCTGCCCTCCGTCTTGTTTTGATTGGCGAGCAGTGTCACCACGGAACGGGACTGCTCCCGCCTCGGCATCCGCTCTCGTCCCGTCTCTGCCGCTCTCGGGCCCGTCGACCAAACCTTGTGTGCTCAAAACTAGTGTGAGTATATGAGCGGTGATACGATGAACGGTTGAGCATGGCCTTCTTGCGCTGGCGCGTTTTTTTTTTATTTTTTTATTCTCTCTTTTCTTTTTTCTTTTTTGCCATATCTAATTTCAACCCACGATAGCCGCGCCCGCGCTGTCTGTCCTCAGAAACACGCCACGCCGTTTTCTGGTGCCACTGTGCTATTCTTTGCGGGAAAGCAGGGGGTTCCAAGTCAGCCCACGGCGACCATGGTCCCATCTAGGCAGGGACATGGGGCCTTTTCCCCCCTCCCCTCTTCTTGGTTTGAGCAACAAAAAAATACTGTCGAACCTTCAGATGGCGCCATTCACCCCGGCATACAGCCCCCAGCCAAACCAATCGTACCTGCGGCTGAGACTGGCCGTGTTGACATGCCGTTCCAAGTGCTTCCGCTATTGTGCATGTGTTCGTTGACACGCGAGCGTTCCTGACTGCCGGGTCCACGCCCCCCCAAATGCTTGGCTGGGCTCTCCATTCACTCCCGCGAGAGCCTCCACGGATCAAAATATCAGACTCAACCATGTCTTTCCCGCAATGGGCCACCAACATGAATTTTCCAGAATGCTGGGGAACAAAGAGCTCATTGACCATATGCCAGTGAATCTGTGAGAAGAGGGCACTCCAACAATGCTATTCGTTTCGGCTCTGCCAGTTCTTTGTCGTAGCGCTCTCTTTCTTCGCCGGCTGCGGCGCGGCACTCCGCTTATACAGGCCCCGTCCACCTCGATGCCTCGAGACTGGTTGCTTTGTCACTGTTAGCGAGATCCAGGGGCGGGCGGTTTGCTTGGTGTCCCCATGCATGGTAGATCAGCCGTTGGACATCTCCCGGCTGCCCCTGTATCTCTAGTTTATACCCACAATTCCATTGGTAGCGCACCGGGCTTCCGGCTCTGGTGTTTGCTCGACTGTGCTCAAGCTGCCTCGAACGGATATGACGGCGCACTGGCCCCGACGACCTCGACCGAGAATCGAAGAAACGAACCACTCCCCCGATCGAGGAAGGGGCCCACGAGGTCTTGGCGCCACCGGCAGCTGGATCTGAATGGGCTGCCATTCTCTTGTCAGGCAAGCCACAAAGCTGGGCCTGGGCTTTGTGTGAGCTGATTCTACGCCTGTAAGTGAGCCGGATCTAAGGAATGCCGCATGGCCCCTCGACACTTCTGTGTTCAACGACCAGACCTCTTGGTAGTCATATATAGATGCCCTCTTCCTCCTCAGACTGCTTTTGTGTTTCCCTCCCAAACCACCACCTCGTACGAGACACAACACGCGGGTCTATATAGCCTGCACCACCTCTAGGCTTCTCAAGTATCTTGAGAAGCACCTATCACCACTCCTCAGTTCACCACGACGACCACCTCTTGGTATACCACCACCTTGGTATATGAGCCTTTACTGCCTCTCGCAAGCTCGCGATCAGCACCTCTAAAAGCAGACGCGCTCCGCTCCGTCTTTACAGGCGCAAACGGCCCAACCAAAGCCCACACGTAGCCCCAGAGGAGGCAGCAGCAGTCGCAGCCATGCCCGCCGGCCAGAGCCAGCCGCGCGAGTCCCAGAACGTCTACGACAACGACGACGCCTTCTGGGACAGGTACAGCCAGTTCCCGCGCATGAGGCAGGGCCTCGACGGCGCCTCCGAGTGGCCCCTGTTCCGCCCCATGTGGCCCAGCCCGGCCGGCCTGCGCGTGCTGGACCTGGGTTGCGGCGACAGCATCCTAGGCTGCTACGCGGCCGCCCAGGGCGCCAGCCGCGTGCTGGGCGTCGACCTCAGCCAGCGCATGCTCGACCGCGCCGAGGAGAACGCGGCCCGGCTCGTCTCGGCCGCCGCCCGGTCCGGCGCCCCCGTCGCGAGGCCCACCTACGGCCGCCAGGACCTCGAGGACCTGCAGCTCGGCGGCGAGTCCTTTGACCTGGTCGTCAGCGGCCTGGCCCTGCACTACGTCGCCGACTTCAAGACGCTGGCCGAGCGCGTCTTCGCCGCCCTCGCCGACGGCGGCTGCTTCGTCTTCTCGGTCGAGCACCCCATGCTCACCGCCCCGCGCCTCCCGGGCTTCCTCAGCCACAGCGACCGCGCCCTCAAGCTCGAGCACAAGCTGAGGCAGGAGCAGGAGCAGGAGCAGGAGCAGCAGCAGCAGCAGCAGCAGCGCCGCCGGTCCATCCCGGCCCAGCTGAGCCGCAGCAACAACCCCTCAGTCGCTTCGCTTGCCTCGCTCCGCATGCCCTCGCGCGCGTCCTCGATCAACGGCGAATCCACAGTCTCCTCGACCTCGGCCTCGACTACCGCCTCGTCCAAGGTCTCGTCGCCCGCCTCGTCGCTCGCCCCCTCGCGTGCCCCGAGCCCTGTCCACTCGCTGCACGGCGACAGTGGCGACAACAACACGGCGGCCCAAAAGGACACCTTCTGGCCCGTCGAGTCCTACTTCGACGAGGGCGACCGCCACGTGCCCTGGCTGGGCACCAGCGTGCTCAAGCAGCACCGCACCACGGCCACCTACTTCAACCTCCTTGTCCGCGCAGGCTTCGAGGTTTACGACATGGCCGAGTGGGGCGCCACCGCCGACACTGGTCGCAAGCACCCAGATTGGCCCGAGGGCGTGGTGCCTCGCTTCCTCATCCTCGGTGCCCGCAAGCCTGCTGCGGCTCCTGCTGCTGCTAGCGTTGTTTAGGCGCTGTTGCGGAGGCCATCTGATTTCCTGCGGAGTTATGGGTATGTTCTGGTGAGGTATTACACAAAGGGAAACACAGGGGGGGATCAGGCCAGCCTCGGTCGACGATCTCCTGGGAGACAGGGAAGGCGTTGGTTGGTTGATAGGGATTCCGAAACTATGGGTGGGGACATTGGGGCGGTGCGATTCGTATATCATATACCCCATCATATATGGACAGACAGCGCAATGTAGCTTTTCGTGCCACTCGAGCCGGAGAAATCAATTTGAAATGCGACTTGATGATGTGACGGCCTCGAGACGAGAAAGAAAAACAGCCAGAATTGATCATGGACAGAAGGAGACAATGTATGTAGTAGAGTCTGTCGCTAAAGAACACGATGTCCAATACAGAAGCTAAACCTTGAGCGCCCGCAATGCCCCATCGCTGGGTCCCCAACAAAGAGAATATAGAGAAAAAAACGAACAAGGCAGCCCGAAAAAGAGAAATCTACCCGCAGCCTCGCTTGCGTGTTTGATGATCTAGTTTATCATACCCCATAAACCCGCGCACGTCGTCTAACACATTCAAATGGGTGCGTCGTAGCCGGAAAGGAAATATGGTGCGATCGAAAAAAAGGTGGTGTGTTGCAGGGTGGTAGTCCGCAGCATCGGCCCCTATATAATATAGGTATGTTTCTATAGCTATGTACATGGTTATCAGCCGACAAGTGGAGCCAGAAGGGGGCACGGTGAACGGTCGGGCAGCAAACGCACCATGACAGGGACCACCCGGCGACTAGTCCAGGAGATGCGTCGGCACCGGGGGACGACGGCTGTATGGCGGTGGAACGCTTTCGTTTGTTGCAGCCGACGATGCTGGCGGTGGCGGCAAAGATGCCCTCGCCGAAGCCGGGGTCGGGTCAGCTGCTGCCAGCGTGGCCGACTTGGCCACCATCTTGGGGAAGAACTGCTGGATGAAGGACTCGGTGTAGTAGCTGTGGTGCGCGTCGTGCACCTGTACGAGGTTGTGCGCCAGCTCGTGCGCAATGACGACCCACCACCACGTGGCCGCCTCGATCATGGCCTCACGCCGCGTCGCCGCCGTGTCCGGGCCCCTCAGCCGCGACGAGCCGAGGATGCGGTCGGCGTGCAGCTGCGCGTAGAATCGCAGGTTGCAGAAGATGCTGCCGTTGCTGTTGAAGGCGATGGTGCCGCCCCGCTCGTCGTAGAAGATGTGCAGCACCTTGTTCTGCAGTCCGTACACGTCGGCAATCTCCCGCAGCATCGTCTCAAACGCCTTGATCCTTGCCCGGTTCTCCACCACGAAGCTGCCTGCGTCCACCGACAGGTCGTTGGCCACAAAGATGCGCATGCCTGCCGGGCCCTCGGCCACGAACTTGAGGTCGTGCGCCGCGTTGCTGTCGCAGTACGTCGCCTGCTCCTTGACCTCGGTCGTCTGCGGCGGCGAGAAGAGCTTGGCCGAGTCGTGAGCCCGCGTGGACTGGATCGCGTTCAGCAGGTTCTGCTGCACCACGGCCGGCGATGTCACCCGGCCGTCGTCACGCTTGTTCTCCTGTCCAGATCCCGAGCCGCCGCCACTGGGGCCTGCGCCCCCGCTTGGTTTTGCTGGCTCGGGCGGCGGCAAGAAGTTCTGCAGCTGCTTCTGAGACTCGTCGTCGTCGTCCCTCTCGAAGCCCAGCCGTTTGGACCAGGTTGAGAAAAGACCACCTCGAGACTTGCGATTCTCGTTGGCCTGTGGAGGTGAGGGCCTTGTGTGGTCATCCGGAGAGTCGGCCCCGAAAGAGCCCGGCATTGTGGGAGGTGGCGTCGGCGCCCTCTGCTTGCCGGCAGCCAGCGCCGTCTGCGCATTGCCTTGCATCGCCCACTGTTCCTCGCGCTCCTTGATGCGCCTCTGCTCTTCCTCGAGCGCCTTCTTCCTCTCCTCCTCGGCGATCCTGGCCTCAGCGGCTTTCGCCCGGAGAATACGGTCTACATTGTAACCTCGAGCGCGCAGATCCAGTAGGTTAAGCTTCAGGAACGGCTCGAACGAGAGGTAAGCCTGTTGGCCGGGGCGCGTGAGCAGGAGCTGGCAGACTGCCTGCCCCACCTGGTACATGTCTGGTTGCCGGTCCTCCGCCGAGACGTAGAGCACCCATCCGCTGTGGCCCTGTGCGCTTGCCGCAGACCTCTTCTCTAGATGCGACTTGCCCTGGCCGCGAAGCGACCTCCTCAGCGCGACGCTTCGGACCATCTGGACCGACAGGTTCTTCTCCAGCCACTTGACGTCATGTTTTGGAGGGTCCCTGTTGTGCTTGGTCCACTCGTACAGGAAAAGCTTGGAGCGTTCCAGCACGTGCTTGCGCAGCTCGTAGGCACGGTCCTGCTTGTCGCTCTGAGGCCCGATCTTGAGGTCTTCCATTACCAGATTGCCGAGCATCTGCGATCCCAGCGCCAGGTAGAAGTTCTCCAGGGCATCCTCCTCTGGGGCGCACACCAACGAGTCCTTGAAGAGACGGTAGCTGATATAATCATCCAGAATCACGATCTGGTTCGGAGCAGCCAGCTGATACTGCTTGATCGGGGCCTCGTCCTCGTCTGGGTCAGCATCCGCGGCTCTGGGGGCCACTATCTCCTTGGATGCCAGCAAAAAGGCCGAGGTCTTCATCTTAGCCCAGAGCTCCCTGTCCCTCTTAATGGTAGCCAAGTCTTCGGCCAAAGTCCTGAGGAGGTTCAGGTACTTCTCGGGGCTCTGCAGGATGCTCAGCAAACGTGCTGGCTCGCTACACGCCAGGCGTGCAAGCTCAATCTTGCTCGGCTCGCTCTTGGCACCACACTTGAACAGAAATGCGTTTGCATCAGAGCCGAAGTCCACAAAGTCGAATATGTCGCTGTAGGTAGACGAGCTTCCCAGGTAGCAGTTTGACGGCTTCAGGAAGACAATTGACCTCGTAGTCTCCTTGCTGCCGCCAAACCCTCGCGAAATCCTCGTAACAGGCACCAGCGGCGCGTCTCTGAGTTTCGCCAGGCTGCTCTCGTGGAGATCGCCCAGGCGGGTAGCAAAGTATCTGAAGAGAGCCACGGCCGACGCTTGATCCTGAGGCGGCTTTGCGATCAGCTTGCTAACGCAGATGGACATGGGAGGATCGCGAGCGACACCAAACTTGTTCGCGTGAACCTGGAGGCTCTTTTCAAGCACGTTGAAGCCGAGAACGGCGGCTCCGTTATCGGTGTAGCATTCGGTCGGAGTCACGAGCAGCTTCTCGTTCCCTTGGACGGGGAGGATGGCCTTCTTAGTGCCCGCGATGTTGAAGGATGCGTAGTTGTTGATGTGATGATTTGCGATGAAGTAGGTCATGGCATTGGTCCGTATGGCTGGATCGGCCGACGCCATCATATCAACAAGCTCAGGAACGGTGGGGAAGGGTCGCAGCCCCAGGCTGAAAAGGAAGCGCGCCTCGACACCACTCGGCCGGAAGCTACCAGGGGGGCCGGGCCAGTAGAGAATCGGCACCTGTAGCGTCCGTAGCGTGTCCTTGGGCTCGAAAAGCTCCGAAACCTTGAAAAGCTGATTGGAGCCCTTTGTTGCCTCCATGCCGGCCGGGCCGGCCTCTCGGGGGCAAATACGCGACTCCTTCAGCCGCTTCATATCATCCGCAGGAATGTCATCCCGGACAGATGCCAGGTACTTGATGAGCTCCATGTGGCTCCACCTCAAGCCACCCTCCTGCTGAGGCGAAAGCAGCCGGGTGAAGATGGTTTCGAGATCCAGCGTCTTGCGCACTCCGATGGCCACCAAGAACTTCTCCTTGACACTCTGGCATCCTTGAATGGTGGGGAGGTCATCGAAGAGCTTGACCGAGGTGAAGAAGGACTCTGACGGCCGCTTCATCCCGACCTTGGTCGGCATGACGGTCTTGTCCTGCAGGGCAGAGACAACCGCGGTCCTGTCGCCGGGGCTGAGGTTATCCCAGTTCTTTGAAAGCACGGTGAGAATCTGCACAGCGAACTTGTCCGACTTTGTGATGTTTTGCTCGTCACCCTTGCTCCCAGCGGTATCGATGAGAAACTTCAGCCAAGGAAGGATCTCCAGGGTGCGCCATCCCAAGGCCTGCAGATGGCCTGCAGGGATATTAACGGTCAAGGAGTAGGGAAGAGTCGTGGGCGGGAGGGGGAGGGTTGCGGGAATCTTGTTGGCGCTGAGGTAGCTTGTGATGCCAGAGAGGGCGATTATTTCACCCTGGTCATCGTTGTCGCCGAGGGTCGCGACGGCGACGTCAAGCAGGGCCTGCCTGCTGCGCATGTCCAGTTCGCCCGAGACGGCCGTCTTGCCCGCCCAAGCCAGGAAATTGACAAGCTGATCCCTGTTGAGAGCTTTGGCTTCGAGTTCCTGTCGAATATCCTTGATAGTGATGTCCTCTATCAGGCCGAAATCATGCAGCTTCCTGATGAAAGGCTCTTCTTCCATCTCCTTGATGATAACGGGTATCCCGTTGACAAACTTGGCCAGCTCGTCAGAGCCCACGCGCACTTTGGTCGAGGAAAGAACGCCCCTGCTGGAGAAGACCTCGATGGACGCCTTCTTGAAAGCGGTCCAGAACGAGCTCTCGATAAGCTGCCCGACATTACCACTCGGGGTCGAATCCTTGAAGGTATATGTGTTGAGGATGTGTATCGCCTCAGGGGTAAACTTTGCCACGTCGGCCGCTGAAACTTTGCCGCCCTTTCCGGAGGCTGCCACAGCCCTCTGGAATTTGTCGTTCAGGTCCGACATCTCGACAGAGAATGCCAGCCGCGTCATGATGCCGGCGGCACGCAACATTTCCATGTTCCAGGTTCGCACGTATCTTGCGTTCAGGTCAATGGCCTCACGCTCCACGGTCGGAATCACAGATGGCGCCGAGATGTGCATACCACCACCGGTCGTCTGTCCGGTAGGGAAACCGATGAAGATCTTGCCACCCGGCTTTTTAGTAGGCAGAACCGAGGCGAAGACGTCGGCAGAGCCCGTGGCGGCATCTCTAGAGGTCTGCGAGGCAAGCGTTTCGTCGTACGAGGAAGTCAGGATAGCAAGTTTTGTGGTTTTCGGCGGTGGCTTCTTGGTGGCACGCTCAAGCTCAGCGGCAAACGATGACTTCACACTCGTGGCGATCGCTGCCGACGTGACTCTGAGAAATATGCTCGAGGTCGACGTCACAGTCAAGTCCTCAGCCGTATTATCGGGTACCGCCTTCTCTTCCTTGGCTGTCTTGCCCTTTAGTGTGCTTTGAGAAGAGGACGACGTGAGCCGAGAGAAGAAGCCCCTGAGTGAGCTTCCCATTTCTGTGTTGCTCAAGCCGTAGGTCTCGGTCAACTTTGATATAGTTCCGACCTTTGGCTTCCAGCTCATTGCGCGCATCGTCGTGGCATCGATCTGGGTGCTGACACGGTCAACCCTGGCAATCCTCATGAGGCCCTCCTGGGTCGTGGCCTCGATGTCTCGCGGAATCGGAACGTCAACGCTGGGCGACGTCTTCTTGTGCAGCTTCAATATCATCCAGTCGTCTATCCAAAACTCGACATTTTGCAGAGCAACAAAGGTCAGACTGGTAGCGAGGAATTGGCCGACCGATAGGAGGTTCGGTAAAGCGGTAGTGGAATTCCTGTAGTCCAGCACGAAGGTTGTGTCGGAGCTGCCCTGACCCTCGGGCAGCATAAGCTTCCGCGTGAAGAGAGCGTTTCCCTTCCAGTAGAAAGCCATGGCCTCGTTGCCGGAGCTGATGAAGGGCTCCTCGCAGTCGGCGAAGACGCTGTAAAAGCCGACACCGAAGGCGCCGATCTTTGTCTCGTCGGGGTTGCCCTCGGCGATGCGCTTGAGGCGACCCCAGTCGGTCTTTGTGAAGGGCTGACCATCGTTGCTCACGAGCAGCCGCCTGAGTGTGTGGTTGGTGATGACGTGCTTGAGGAGCTCCGTCTGGTTCGTCGTCTGGGGGAGCGGGACCGTCGTCGAAGGATGGGTTTCCCACTTGACCTTGACTGTTGTGGCCTGGGCGTCGGCGGCATTCTGGATGAGCTCTCGGAGCGTGGTCCACTCGCCTGAGTACCTGGCAAGGACCTTGTCTATCAGGGCGCGGGTGTCGACAGTGACGGCTTCCTCATCCTCTCCATGCTGGAGGGCTGCGTCCCGCAGCTTTGCGTAGTCCATCCTCGCCTCGAGATGCAAATTTCGGTGTTTATATCGGCCGCTGTGTCGGTCGTCGTGCGCATGATCGGGGTGCCGTGGTGGGCAGCTCGGCTGTTTGCGGGCCGCTTGCCGCCTGGGTAGTATACGGAGTCGACGAAGCAGCGAAATGTCGTTGCGGTGTAGAATATGCTGCGGACGGGGAAAAAAAAAGGAAGGGTTCTAGCTGCGGCTGAGGTTGGGCTTTTCTACTGTTTATTACGTCGACCGAAAGTATTTTCCTCAGGCATAGAGCCTCCGCGTTCCTGCCCAGCCAGGCTAGGCTGTTTCGGTTGGGTTGTTGAGGAAAGGCGTGGGAAGATGGCGAATGGGCTGGCCGCCGTGGCGATTAGAAGCCGCACGCAAAGGTCGACAGTCGTGACGGGCAGCGGAATTTTCTTTGTGCAGGCGGGCTTTGTTTCTGTATCTAGGTCGGCATGCAGAGGCCTTCCGTGCACGCGAGACCAGCGCGGAACTAATGAATGAACGGATGGCAAAGACACGGCGTCGTTGCGGTGGATTGGCGTGGGCTGAAAGGCTCCGACACGAAACCGCCTCGCCTCCGTTGCATCCGGAAACACTGCTTGACGTTGACATCAGTCAGCTTGAGTCCCTGGCGCCCGCCCGCTGGTTCCATTGGATGCCGCCAGCGGCTGCAGGCATGGGTCAGTTTGCAGGGCGGGGCCCCCACTGGGCCCCGTGGACGAGCCTCCTGTCACGTACCAAATACTGGATGACTGACACTGCCTCGTGCGCCCGGGCCGCGGTTGCGCAGGCGCATGCGGGCAGCCCGCCCGCCCGCGTCGGAATGCACCAAACAGGCAGCAGGCGTTCTTGAGCAGGCTGCAGGCCACAGCCCACTGTATGCCGGTCGCTGATCGATGTGCTTTTGCTCCAATGAGTGCACAATCACAGATGATTCGAGGGCCATCGCAAACAAACGCTTTCATTAATTTCGCCTTGCCGATAGCCGGTGGCCTTTTCAGCCATATACATGATGGCAGCTGCAGAAAAGTAGAATAAAAAAGAAGCCTCACGAGTCCTTCTCCCTCCGCGTGCGTTCCTCCCTGTCTCGGTGCCTCCGGGGGCTGCGACTGTGCCGCCTCCTGGGTGACATCGACCTGTTCCGGTCGCCGCTCCGGCTCCTATGCCTCCTTTCTTTTCTCTGGCGAACGCCATCTGCGGCAGCGCCGTCCACTCGAGGCCTCTCTCGATCAACGCGGTCGCTGCGGCGGTCCCTGTCCCGGTCACCTCGGTCGCGATCGTGTCCGCGGCTGCGGCTCCTCCTCCTGTGGCGGCCCCGGTCGTGATGTGACCGCTCTGCGCCTTCCTCCTCTCTCCTGCTTGAGTGTCTTCCTGGGCGGGAATCAGGGCTGCGGCTCCTGTCGCGATGTCGCCGCCGGCGATGGTGATGATGGTCGTCACCCCGGTTCTCTCTAGAACGGCCACCCCCATCTCTGCGCCGGCGTTCTCGTGCACCGGGCGCTGCGCCATCTGCCTCTGCGTCCTTTGGCTTTGCTGCGCCTTCATCCGCCGCCGCGCCGCCGCCCAGCTGCCGCGCCGGCCCCACCTCGATAGCGTTGACACCAGATGCATCTCGCTGCGGCACAGGCAGCCCGAGGGCCCTGGCGAGTGCGTCCTCTTCGGCCTCTTTGATCTTGCGCAGCTCCTCGCGCCTCTCCCGCGCCCTCTTCTCCTCGTCTGTCTCGCCGTTGCCGTCTCCGCTGCCCGCGGCCGTGGCCGAAGAATTTGCCTTCGCGTACCAGGTCAGGTCGCGTCCTTGTTGCCAGCGCCCAACCGGCGCCATAACACTGTGGCCCAGGTAGTTCTCTCGGTGAGATGAGGTCGTGACATCCTCCCAGCTGAAATTGACGCCGCCACGAGAGCCGCTCTTGCGGACCGTGGACAGGAGATCCATGGCCGCGTGGTGATGATTTTTTTCGGTTATTCAAGGAGTATTTGGGAATGTCAATCGCTTGCTCGGGCGCGCTTGATGTTGGATACGACTTTGTAAAATGGTGGCGAGATTTCTTTTCTTTTTTTGTTGCCTTATGTTTTGCTTCGCGAACTGAGTTGTCAATCTAGACGCATTAAATTTCGAGCGACCGTGGAAGGACGCCAGCGGCGCATCGCCCACTCTCCAGAATACGTCAGGGAGCTGTAGTGGGTCTACTAGCCAATAACCGCATCAACCAGGGGGTGCTGACCCCGCTGAATTAGCTTGCCTTGCCGACTGGACACTCCCTCCATCAATTGATACAGTCGCGATTCCACCACACGACCCTCGGATCGAAGCGCGACAAGTCCTTTTTGCCCAACCGATCCCACTACGCCTGCCCCGCCGCTCTGCCCTGTCGCTGGCCGCCACCGCCGCCATGGATAACAAGACGGAGCCGCTGCTGGACGAGACCCAATGGAGCTCGCCGCAGTCAGTGGTCAACCTCCAGGGCATCCACTCCAACTCGGTGCTCTACTACTTTGCCGAGTCGCCCTTCTTCGACCGCACGTCCAACAACGCCGTCGTCTTCAACCAGGCCGTGCGCAACCAGCACATGCTCCACATCGTCGCTACCCGCGAGGCCTTTGAGGGCCGCCTGCGTGAGATGGCCGGCCTCGAGTACATGGTCGCCCAGGAGCCCGCCGAGACGGGGCCCGGCGTCGGCACCGGCGTCTGGGTCATACGCAAGCAGACCCGGCGGAAGGTCAAGGCCGCCGACGGCACCCCGCTGCCTGACGAGCTCGAGGTCCATGCCGATTACTTTGTCATGAACGACAAGGTCTACATGGCCCCGTCGCTCGCGGATGTTCTGAGCTCCCGCATCGTGAGTTTGCCATTGCCTTTTTTTTGCGTCTGGATCCCCTTGTTTTTGGCGAGCATGTCGCGCATGCATAGATGTGTCTACGGTAAAGCTGACAACGACCCGCTCTGCCAGGCCACCATCTCCTCTGCCATAAGCAACCTCTTCCCCGCCGTCTCGTCGATACAAAAATGGACTCCGGCGCTCGGCCACGGCTACGCCATCCCGACAGCTCCCACCACTGCCCCCCGACCCCGCGGCATGGAATCCAAGGAAGCCACCCCAATGCCCGACAGCCTGACCGCGCCGGCAGGCACAGGCGCTGCCTCCAAGCCGACGGCCAAAACGGAGCGGTCGGCACCCGACGCTCGCATGGCCGAGGAGTCGTTTGCCATCCATACGCGCTACGGAGGCGAGTACATGGACGAGAACCCCATTACGGGGAAGCCCGGCGAGTTCCATCTGTCGTCCACAGGGCGCAAGGACAAGCTTACTGTGCCCGTCATCGGCGGGCCCGGCGGTCCTGGTGGCATCCCCCCACTCCCCGTGCTCAAAACCCTGCCCGACAACAGCCCGCTCAGCAAGGACGTCAAAACCGAGAAGACGAGCAAGGCGGGCGGGCCGCCCAAACCCAAAAGGCGCAAGAGCAAAGGCGGCACGACAACTCCGTCCTAGAGGGATGGCTCTGAGCTGTCGACAAAGGTGTCGAAAAGGCGACGGAGAAGGTCGAGAGCACGTAGACGCCCAGCCATCTCGGACGCCAGTGGCCAGTGAGTATGTCGATTTCCTATTATTGTTTTTACCAGCGGTGCTGCTAGCATGGATTCATGTTTTTCCTTTTATTTATGATACCCTTTGGCAATAGAGGTTGGAGTAGAAACAAAAGCAACCCCAACAATATACAACTCCTAGCTCCTTGCTTCGAAGAACGCGTTCATCTCCCCAATGTTCAACTCCGGCAATGCTTTTTGATACCAGGACGCCCAGCTAGTTCCGTATACTCGCGAGGATATTGTGATTCAGCTGGAGACCGCGTGGCCGCCATCCACCGACTGTAACAGTTGGTTTAAATAGACAAGTTGTTAGTCATGGCGTTGACTCTTACCAAGAAGAGAATCAGGGGGGCTAAACCCATGTGAAAGAAACGGCGACTTACAAGGGCTACTCCGTGGACAAAGGTTGCCTTTGAGCTGCACAAGAAAAGCACGGTATCTGCAACCTCTTGCGGGGTACCTGCCCGCTTCATAGGTATGCTAGATACGACAGCGTCGCTATAGGGAATGTCGGGTATGCTGATCCTCCATGTCAGCCAACCCGCCGAGACTGAACCCCCGGAGCACAAAACTCACTCAATAACGCCGGGGCATACGCAGTTGATGCGGATATTCTCGTTTGCATGCTGCTCGTTTGGCTATCCAGTCAGAATATCCCTCCCGTGCTGCATTTTGAAGCTTCGTCGACAAACGGAAGTGCCTTGGGAACCCAGACTCACGTCAACAGCATCGCTGCGAGTCAGACTTATGATGGCGGCTTTCGAGGCGACATAGACAGCTTTGTCTCGGTGGATGCTTGTCAGCATCAAATTCGCGCGTTTATGGTTTCCGTTTTCATCCGGGGGAGGATGGGCATAAATATGAGACATTGAAGTGTGGGGAGGGGCCTGAAGCACTCACGACAGCTCGACCTTAGTGGGACTCCACCGGCGCTGGAGACGTTGACTATAACGCCCCTATTCCCCTGACGGCCGTCATGGGTTTCAAGAGGCTCCTGCAAACGCATACGTGCGATCTCTTCACGCGCCGAGATCAGGGTGCCTCTGCAGTTGATGCTCATTGTCATGTCGAATTCCTCGGGGGAGAGCCTGTTGGACGAACCAGGGAGGAAAACGTCTGGAAGTTGTTATGTGCGTCAGCTATATTGGCTTCTCGGGGGCTTGTACTTTTCTTCTCTTTTTTCTTCTTTTTTCCCCTTCATGAGCTGGGTCGGATTTACAACGCCAAGTGCCGGTATAAGGGAATGGCTGTAAAAGGAAACAAAACTTCGTACTGGCAGAATTGACAGCATAATCGATGCGTTCCCACTCCTCGATAACTTCATCCAGAGCCATGGCAACCTCGGTCTCGACGCGGACGTCGCAAGGGATTATAAACGTGCTCACGCGGGCGGAACTCTGCTTGCACAGTTGCGACGTCTCCGACATGCCATCCTCGTCCTTGTCAAGCAGTGCAATCCGAGAGCAGCCTTCTTTCGCAAACGATATTGCGCATTGTCTTCCTATGCCTGGCACATGGGAGCCACCGTCGTTAATACATATACCTTTGTGCATAGCAGCACTATAGCAGGAGGGCCGGGCGGTGTGTTGTTCGCCATGGAGCTGCTGCCAGGAGACAATGGCTGCCTTCCTGGGCCTTCTTCTGTCGTTGCCCGACTCCTACACAAGTAGCAGGGGAGAGTTGAGGCATTTCCGCCAAGTAGAACGTACCGGAAGCAGCGCCTGTAATCAGAGCGACACCGGGGAAAGCGGACGTCCCGCCCGGCGCGATAGAGCTTGTGGAGGACATGTCAGTCAAGGTCGGGCTGCAGACCCAAGTGCGATGGGTGTTGGGGAGCTGCAGATGCAATCCAGAAAAGCCGGAGCCTACGGGACCAAAACGAACGTCTTGTAGGCGATTCCAGGCGGTTTTTGACGAATGCACCCGGGGAAAAGGTTGTCGGTTGTGCAAACTGTTTGAGCATCGGCATGTTTTGACACTAACAGGAGAACAACAGCACGCCCAATGACGATGGCCCATGCTTGTTGGTTCCTGCCCATCCGCCCCCACCCTCCCAATTTTGATGCAAGGTCATGCTCGGAAACAGACGGCTCCTGCCGCCTTTCCGATTTTCACCACTAGCTCAAAGACAAGTCCAGAACGCTATTCGGGCAGCTTGGCTGGGCTCACATGACACCCCTGCGTCCATAGCGCTCCTGGAAAAAAAAATTAAAAATAAAATCTCGCTCAAGACCAATGAGGGCTGCCAAGGTGCCGAGGGTGCCTGCAGATCCAAGGATGGGGGATCCACGGAATCGGTTTGCTGGGGTCCAGGGCAGCTGCGACAGGGGTTCACAGTGCCGCGGCCAAGAGCTTTTTTTCCATATTGAGAAGGCTGCTTGTCTCACCTCAACCCGTTTCGGATGCCAATGACGAATGGGTATCCTAGCTCGCGCCTCCATGCACCAAGAATAGCTCTCCGTCTCCGTCCACATCAAAATGGCGGGGCGTTCGTCCTAGCTCTCTTGCAATTTCCGTCTGCTTGCTTCATGCCTAGGACTGGCCTGGTGGCAATGCCTACCGCCCCAAATTTATGCCTCGCCTCCGAGTCTACTCAACCACCCAGCTGCCCGACATCTTCTTTTGCTTCACCTTCTGCATTGGCAGCGGCCATCCCATGCCTCCGGTGCCCTCTGCTCGAAGATACGGCACCACCCAGCACTCGCGGCTCTTGCCGTCGTCGCTGACCACCTTAACTGGCTTCCCGTAGCTGACGAGCGGCGTGCCCTTGGCCAGCGCAGCAAGCAACCCGCCACTGATGTCTGTCAGCGAGTGCATCCTCGTTTTCGCTTTTTTGCCGCTGTCCTCGTCTGCAGGAGAGGACGCCGCTTTCTGGAGGTACGAGTAGACGATGTAGTCAGGACATTCGTCCCTGCTGAGATGAGCGAGAGGCGACTCGGGATGGATGTAAACGAGCTTCTCCTCATCGCTCGCAGGCCCATCGACAGCCAGGGGAGATAGAGGAATGTACGGCACGTCTATAGCCCGCCTTGGCTTGCGCCAGAGCTCCGGAGGGTTGGGAGCCTTGTCCGCCCGTATCGCTACTCGGTCGATGAAACCGGCCGCCACCATCTGCTTGAGTGCTTTGACCTGCTTCTCGCTCGGCGCGTCGAGCTTGTCCTGGAAGGTGATGTTGGCGAACGCAGGAATGTTGGTCTTGAGAAGCTGCACAATCTGCTGGCGCAGCTTCTGAGCCTCCTTCAGAACCTTGAACCTGACAAAGTGGCTTTCACACCATTGCTCTGTGGGCTCGTGTGCAAACTCGCCGAGGACCTGGAGCATCTTGATTGCGTCGGACTTGTCGTCAAGGAAGCAGAAGTTTTTGTGCGCTGCATTAAAGGCTTTCCGCATGTTGGCCTGTCTGCTCTCCGCCTGGACGTCCTCGTTGGTGCGGATGACACCCTCCTCCTGTGCTGCCAGAGCCGGTATCGCCTGGTTCTCAGGGATAAAGATCTCGGCCGCGGAGAGAGCAGCCACCAAAGCGATCGTGTATGGCAGACAGTCGTGCTGGTGACCGACCAGGAGAATGCGAGAGAAGCGTGGGGAGAGAGGGAAGATGGACATCGTGTGTCCTACCTGCGTCACCCTTCCCTCGGCCGATATCGCCGACAGATAGGTAAGCAGCTTCTCAGCCTTGACCAAACTGTGACGATCCGGCGGCGTGGGGAATGGGAAGTTGACAACGTGCTGGAGATTCATAGCCTTGAGCTGCAGCACCACTCCTTCTAGTGACGTGCGCAGTAGCTCTGGCAGAGCAAACTCGGGGAAATCTCGCTCATATACGGCAGACGAGTAGAACCTGTAGCAGTGGCCTGGGCCGGTACGCCCGGCTCTGCCGGCTCGCTGGCTTGCACTCGCCTTGCTAATCCAGCCAACCTCGAAGCTCTGCACGCCCGTCAACTGGTCGTATTTGCGCTCCTTGGACCTGCCGCAGTCAAAGACGTAACGAATTCCAGGGATTGTCAGACTCGTCTCGGCCACGTTTGTTGCGAGGATTATGAGGCGGCTCCCCTCAGGCGGGGGCTCAAAGACGCGCATCTGCTCTTTGGTCGGCAGTAACGAGTAGAGAGGGAGCACGTGCATGCGAGATGGCCCGGTGCCGGACTCCTCGTCTTCAATCTTGAACTCCTCTTCTTCGTCCTCGTCCTTGTCAGATTCCTCGTCCTCGTCAACGTAGTCGTCAGGTGTGGAATCATCCACGTCACCGAAATCGACATCCTCGGCCTCCATTGGTGCCTCCTGTGTCGATATCCTGACATGAGGCCCGTTCACAGAGGCGAATCCGTTGAAGGCGAGTTTAAGCCGCTTGCTGAGCTGAGAGATCTCGTTCTGGCCCGTTAGGAACACTAGCATGCCTCCAGGCGGCAGTTTCTTGTGACCCCTGCTTATCTTGTTGAATGCTTCCTCTATGTAGTCGTGATGCGTTCTCCTGGCAAAATGAGTAGTGACAGGAAATTGTCTTCCCTCGACCTCGAGAACGGGGGGTGGCGTTGGGAAAAGATTCGGGTTTTCAGTGAGCTCTTCGATCCGCAGAGTAGCCGACATGATGATGAGCTTCAGCGGCTTGACTGACGGATCTTGCTGCGACATCTCCACCCTGAGTCTGATGATTCGACTAAGCATCCCGATCAGAATATCCGTGTTCACGCTTCTCTCGTGAGCCTCGTCAACGATAATAGCCGAGTATTTGCGAAGAGCAAGATCTTGGGCGATCTCGCGGAGCAGAACACCATCCGTCATAAACTTGACCGCAGTGCCTGCCTTGACAGTGCCTTCAAACCGGATCTGATAGCCAACAGCCTGGGAATGGTCTCCAAGCTCCTGGGCAACCCTGTTGGACATGCTCACAGCTGCGACCCTCCTGGGCTGTGTGATACCAATCATCCCCGGCGTCGGCGAGTCAGGGCATCCGTAGCCTGCTTCGAACAGAAACTGGGGGACTTGCGTAGTCTTTCCGGAACCGGTGGCACCACAGATCACGACAATGTCGTTGTTGTGGATCGCCTCCATTATCCTCTGCTCCTCGGCGACCACGGGAAGTTTGAGACGCGCCTCCTGGATTTCGGGGGTGCGAACGACTGCAACACTAAAGGCCTTGCGCTCTATGTTTTTTGTAGGCTGGAGCTCGAGAGGCAGAGGGTCCTGCTCCAAAGGCCGTGGCTTGAAATTTGCTGGTCGGGGAATCTCCAGCACGCTCGATCCTGGTTCTGCTGGTCTGTATCCCAAGGCCTCGTTCCTTTGCGCACGCGCCCAGGCCTTGAAGGCGGATCTCCTCTCTTCAACGTTATTGCCGTCAGCACCCTCAGACCCTGAATCAGAGTCTTCATCGTCATCGTCGTCATCGTCGTCGTCGTCGTCGTCTTCCTCCTCCTCAGATGACCCGTACTCTTTCTCTCCTTCTTGGTCAGAGCTTCCATCCTCGTCGCCGTCGCTAGACTCATCACCGCTCCCCTGGGAATCGTCGTTGTCTGTGCTACAACCACCCCATTCATCTTCGTCGCTCTCTTCTTCGGACTGCTGGATCGACGGTTGGGTGATGACGATCTTGGACTTCACACCACCTCGCTTCTGTCGTTTTTGAATCACCGGGCGGCCATCATCATCAACCTCAAGCGGTCGTTTCAGACCGGAGCCAGCAGCGACTGGGACATTGCCTGTCGCCACAGAGACACCCGCAGTCACAGAAGTCTTGGAGACTTCTGATGTCGTTTGGTCAGCACCCCCGGCCGTTGAATCTGCGTCTTCACTATCGCCGTCCTCCAGGTCAGACTCTGTGCGCTTTTCATAGAGCAAATCCTCCCGAGCGGCCTGGCCAAGAGAAAGACCGGCGCGCTCCTCTCTGAGGGCTTGACTCAGAGCCTGGCGCTTTGTCTGCTTGGTGTGACCGATCGAGCGGCTGCTAGAGAAGAGGCTGGTGTCGATTTTGTTGGCGGCGAGCTGGGCTAGGAGTGCCCGGTTCTCGTCTTTTTTGAGCTTCTGCTCGATGTACTTCTCCAAGCGCTTCGCCTTCTTGCCGCTCACGGTTCCACCCTGGCTCCTCGGTTGCGCTTTCAGCTTGGACGCCTCTTCGGGCCCGTTGGCAGCGCCCTGCCCGTCCCGGGCCGCATCGCTGGCTTCTTGTTGACGGGCTGCCCTTTCCCGGTCCAGGACCCTCCTTTTCCTTTGACGGGGCACAAATTTGGGGGGCATTTTCCTTCGGAGTGTTGTGGATAGACAGCAAGCACCTCAATTGGCACTCGTATTACCCTTTACAGAGGCGGCGCCGATGAGAATAGTGTGGAAATGGTGCAGAAACGCGATGAGATGGCTCGGACTGAGTGAAAATGAAATTTTGACCGCCTTTAAATTCTGCCGCATCGCTTCGCGGCGATCACAGTGGAGCAAATGCTTGGGCCGGGGGTGGGTTGAACGCAGGGCCACTTCCACCCAGACATAGATTAGGCCTAGGCCGAACCTCATCATCCTCAAGGCTGTCAAATCCTCCCGTGATTGCTTTGGGTGCTGTCTCTCCAGAAGCCAGCGGAAAGCCTGCATTTTGTTTGAGAGGGGTGCAACCACAGACATCTCTGGTCTCCTTGTAGTTGGGTTCTTTCTGGATTGACCGATCCCGGCAACCAAACAGGGAAATTCTAGCCTTTCATCACCGTCATAATGGAAGGCGAGGCTCTGAGGGACGATGCTTTCCCCGCGCCTCATAGGAGCGCAACAGGAACAGTCGGTGGTGTCCTAACCGAGGCATCTTCCATGAATTTCTCAGACAAGATCATGGTAACTTTGTCACAGGAGGGCCGCCTTGCACAATGGGTACGCTTACGAACACCCATATATGGAATTTCTGTCGAGCTGGATCTATTGACGCGATTACCGACGCTGTGTATATACAGGTCCAAGTTCAGCTCTCAGCGCCGTCCGCAGCTATGGTTGAGATGGCCCTCCCGAAGACCAACATCGGCTCCCTGCCACCCGCTCACCTAACTGCGACAACACTGCTTGGGGCCGGCAGCGATGAGCGCGAGACTATTGGGCATCTCTACGCCGCCCAGATAGCAAACTTTCTATCACTGAGGAACCCCGACGAGAAGCGGACCTTGATTCTTGGACTGGGTCTGCAGAAGGCTGAGGCTGACAGGGAAGCATTCTTCGACGTTCTAGAGCTCGTCCAGAAGGTCATATGAGGGGTCTTGACAGATTAAAGGAAGGCAGCCAGACCAAAGCCAAAGCGGGTCGAGGATCAGGGAGGGCAGGGTTAAGGCAGCCGTTCAGACGCGCGAGGGCATCGTGACCACCAAGTGTAAATAGAATAAGATTTTCTCACAGTGCCATATTGCGTCATGCCCAACAACCTATGGGGCTGTGGAAGAGTTTGCGATGGCCTGGTGGTGGTCCTTCGTATTTGGCAGTCGAGGGGGTGGAATGGAGAGGATGAACCAAGAAATCTGGGCGAGGCACCCAGGCAGGCAGCCAAACCGCGATCCATTAATGATTAGGCCGCACAAACACAAACACAGAAAACATGCACGGGAGCTCGCGATTTATTTATGGTAATGTATCGAGGTAATGAAAATGCGTCGTTGAGGCATCACCACTCGAGCAACGGGCTCCCTCCCGCGACAGATCTCTGATGTCGACCTGACAAGACCAGGCGAGAAGTCAGGCCAACCGTGGATGACTTCAGTTCCAAGGATGCTGCCTAACAACCAGTCGAGTCATTTCATACAGCGCGCCATCCTTCCTGAGCAACATAGGCCGCCACAGCGCAAGCCGCGGCGCCCCGACGACGGACCAGTATTTCCTCTTCACAGCGCTGCGCAAGGCAACGCACGCAATGAGAAAGATCTCAACGAGAGAAAGTAATGTGCCAAAAATTCCCAAGCGGACCGAAGTCCACAAGGAGTGGTCATGTAGTAGTTTTCAACTAGCAAAAACACAGCCTCGGACGAATCCTCACCGGCATGCGTAAAGCCCATGCACCAAGATGGAGAAGAAAGGAGAGAAATAGATAAAAGGGAAAGGTGGGAGGCGCCCTATTTATAGGAAGATTTGTCATGGCCCGTGCACGTTTTCTGCAATTTTTTCAGGGCGAAAGCGGTCAGGCTGCTTTTTGCGCTCGCAGATTCTGCCCACATGCTGCAATCTCCATATCCTCTGAGCTTTGGGCAAGTGCGGGCCCACAACAAGCGGGTTATCGAATGCTCGGCATGATTCGTTGCCTCAATTCAGCCGCAGATTTCCGTTGAAGTGGGTGTGACATCCGCGGCACAATCCACATGCGCCGCTAACTGGGACGAGTTCGCGCCCGACCTGGCGCGCAGTTTGTTGCATCGTCGCAATCAAACAACCTGCGCCTCACATCGCACGGCACCCAGTCGCATCTGGTGCTCACCTTGCTCACGGCCGCGACGACATCTCGACGTTGATCAACGCGCTAGAAACCAGCCATCATGGCAGGCGGCAAACAATACCGTCGCGATGACGAACGAGACGATGCCGGCGGATACCGCGGTGGTCGCGGCGAGCCAGACGGAAACAGGGACAGGCGAGACCGCGGCAGCAATCACCCTCGGCGCAGAGACGACTACAACCGCGATCGCGATTACGACCGCAGCCGATCTTACCGATCCCGCTCCAGATCCCCCAATGGTCGTGGTGGTTCCTACCGCGATAGGCGCCGAGACACAGACCGCGAGCCGCCTCGCGGGCCACGCGACGCGGATCGGCCTCGTGACAGAGGCGATAGGGACCGGGATCGAGACCGGGACTTTCACCGTAGAGGAGGTCGTGAAGACCGTGACCACGACAACAGAAGAGGTGAGCCACACCTAATTCCCCACATGTTGTTGAGCAGAGACATCTCTATCTTCGACGGTGCCAGTGAAGCATACTAATACTATGTGACACTTTCCAAAGACCGCCATCGCGATGACGACCGGCGCCGCTCCGCTTCGCCACGACGCAGTCCAAGTCCCAGCGTAGCCGTCAAGGGTCGCAATGAAAATGACATCAGGGAAAGCAGTCTGCCGACAAGATCCAAGCACGGCGCCTCTAGCAGCGCCGCGGGGAAGTCGGCACCTATGTCATTCAAAGTCGGAACCAACGACAATGGCGACGATGATGAGAGCAGCCGCCCCGCATCGAGGCAACAGCGCCGTGGCAGCGGAAGAGGCGAGGACACGCCTATGGGAGCCAGCGGGGACGCAGATGATGGCGTGGATGGGGATGGTGATCTCGTGGTGGATGATGACGGGATGACGGCCATGCAGGCCATGATGGGCTTCGGCGGCTTCGGTACCACCAAGAACACCAAGATTGTTGGAAACAATGCTGGCGGGGTCAGAAAGGAGAAGAAGACCGAGTACCGCCAGTACATGAACCGCCAGGGTGGCTTCAACCGGCCACTGAGCCCAAGCCGGTAGAGTCTCGAAATCAAGGCTGCCTGCCTCGCACCCAAAGATTGGAAGGGACGGAGGATAGCTTCGGGAAACAAGCTTTCAAGGCGCATGTTTTTTCGTCGTTCTTTTTCTTGCGCAAGGCACGGTGTTTTGGTGCTGAATACACATGTTAATGCGGGTGTTTGACAGCGAGATGCCAATGTACCTACTGTTCCGTCATGATTATTACAGTGAATTTGTTTCTGTTGTTGGCGACTGCCAGCTGAGAGCCCAGCTCCATGCGCATGCACATGGCGCTAGGCTGGCTGGCGCAATACGTCAGCGGGTGGACAATGCGAGTGCGAACCCCCCGCCGCCATCATTCACTCCGTTGCAGCGGCGTCGAGCCGTTTGCCCCACTACCCCAGAGCTGCAGCGAGCTACCCCTGTTCCACCACACCTTGGCCGCCCGCATCTCAAAACGTGGTCACTTCACCCTCGCATCAACGCACAGGAGGAAGAGATTGGGAGCTCCCTTCTGCCGCAATCACACCTGGTTCAAAAGCCGAATCACCCACGAGCAGCTCACCCGAACCGGCGGAAGATCTAGGGCACTGCCGGACCCATCCACGATGGCGATCGGCCGCCAATTAAGGGACGTGCTGCTCTCGTCCCTTGCACTTCTGCAGCTCGGCGCTGGTGCCGCCGCCAATGAAGAATCCATCCTGAACAGCGAGATCGGCCGCCTCAACAACCAGAGCCTGCTATGGGGTCCCTACAGGCCCAATCTCTACTTCGGGGTCCGGTCCCGCGCACCCAAGTCGCTGATGACGGGCCTGATGTGGGCCAAGCTCGACAGTTACAATGAGGTCCAAAACAGTTAGTGCTCCAACATTGCTCCAGCTTCGGCCCGGAGTGCGTGACGCTGATCTTTGCGGGTGCTTCTAGGCATCCGCTACACCTGCGAGCAGCATGAGGGCATGGCCGGCTATGGCTGGGATGAGTACGACACTAGGAAAGGCGGAGTGCAAACCATTCACGATGCGGGGAACCAGCTCGACCTCACAACCTCGTTTATAAAAGTCCCCGGCGGCGCCCACGGTGGCAGCTGGGCTGCCAGGATCAAGGGCGAGCTCCGTCCTGGCGCCGCCAACGATGTCAAGTTCGGCATCTTCTTCTACATCACCCAGGAAGGACTGGGCAGTCTCGAGGCCGCCGATGATGGCGACGCGAACGGCTTCCCTGGCGATGTCGTTTTCAAAGGCAACTCGGAGGCTCTCGGCGACTACAAGATTGTTGTCACCAGGGGCACCGGCGAGCACCCCGCTGGTGAGCCTAGCCTGCGGGAGCAGCGCGACCTCGACAAGACCATTGTCCAGTCCCTTACGCTCCCTGAGGAGCATCTCTGGCAGGCCAAGCCCATCATGTTCCAACAAATGAAGCAGCACGTGGACCGTGTCAGCGCGCAGTTCGACCCTTCGAGCCCCCCTCCGCCCTGGGATGTCTATGCCCTGCCCCACAAGGCAGGTGGCGGCAATGCCCACCTTGTCCAGAAGGTCTTTGAGGGGCCATTCGAGTTCGACGTCATCTTCAATAGTGCCTCGGCCGGCAAGGAGCTCACAAGCGAAGACGTTACCAGAGAGATCAAGTCCACTACCGAATCCTTCGGCGAGCGCTTCTCCGATGTCTTCAACTTCAAGGCACCTTTCACCGATGCCAAGTACAAGAAATTTGGACGCAGCATGTTCTCCAACCTTATTGGTGGCATCGGCTACTTCCATGGCCACTCGGTCGTGGATCGCTCCTATGCGCCTGAATACGACGAGGAAAATGAGGGCTTCTGGGAAGAGGCCGAGGTGGCCAGGGCTCGCAAGAAGGAGCAGGTCGAAGGGCCGAGCTCGCTCTTCACTAGCATCCCTTCCCGGCCCTTCTTCCCACGAGGCTTCCTCTGGGATGAGGGGTTCCACCTCCTTCCCATTGCTGACTGGGACATGGATCTGACACTGGAGATCGTGAAGAGCTGGTTTAATCTCATGGATGACGACGGATGGATCGCCCGTGAGCAAATCCTCGGTGCAGAGGCCCGCAGCAAGGTTCCCGAGGAGTTCCAAGTGCAGTACCCCCATTACGCGAACCCGCCCACGCTCTTCTTCATTATCGACACCTTTGTCGAGCGGCTGCGCAAGACCAACGGAAGCCAACCTGCGGCCAAGGAGCACCTCTCGCAGGGTGTTTCGCTGACCAACGCACATGTCGAGAACCCGAGTGTTGGGCTTGAGTTCTTGCGCAACCTGTACCCGCTCCTCCGTCGCCAGTATGACTGGTTCCGCAAGACCCAGGCCGGAGACGTCAAGTCATATGACCGTGAGGCCTTTTCGTCCAAAGAGGCCTACAGGTGGCGCGGCCGGACCGTCATGCATGTTTTGACCAGCGGCCTGGACGATTACCCCCGTGCCGAGACCCCCCACCCCGGCGAGCTGCATGTCGATCTGATGTCTTGGATGGGGCTTATGACCAAGTCTCTCATCAATGCTGCCGACGCTCTCGGTATGCCCGAGGAGGTGCACGAGTTTGAGAAGAACCTGAAAGCCATCGAGCGTAACCTCGACGACCTTCACTGGTCCGAGAAGGAGGACTGCTACTGCGACGCCACCATCGACGAATTTGAGGAGCACCAGCTTGTGTGCCACAAGGGCTACATCTCACTCGCTCCATTCTGGACCGGCCTCGTCAAGCCTGACAGCCCCAAGCTCGGCAAGATCTTGGACCTCATTGGCGACGAGGAGGAGCTCTTCAGTCCCCATGGAATCCGTAGCCTGAGCAAGAAGAGCAAGCTCTACGGCACCAATGAAAACTACTGGAGAAGCCCAGTTTGGATCAACATCAACTATTTGACTCTGGTTCAGCTTCAGGTAAGAATTCCGTGCCGCTGCTTGATCATGGCAGACCATATCGCCATTACTAACAGATGTGGCAACAAATACAGAACGTGGCTCGACAAGATGGTCCGCACCAGGCGAAAGCCAAGGACCTTTATACCAGGCTCCGCAAGAACCTGATCGATACCGTTTACAACAGCTGGGAGGAGACGGGCTTCGCGTGGGAACAGTACAACCCAGAGACAGGCAAGGGCCAGAGGACACAGCACTTTACCGGATGGACCAGCCTGGTGGTTAAGATCATGACAATGGACGACCTGAGCAGCGACAGCAAGGGCCATCAAGCGAAGGACGAGCTGTGAGGAAGAACCAAGAATTTGGAGTCTTGTGCGATGCCTTCAGCGTGTGAGCCAGATATACCCCCTTTTAGAGACGAGTCGATTCCATTTATGCGGGGCATGATGGGCTCCCTCAGCGAATGAAAAAGAAATGCGCTCCTAGTTTTGGGAGTCTCTAGCTCGAACCACCGGGAAGGCTGGTCAGCATCTCGGGTATCGTGAAAATCATATCTCGTCCTCCTCGTCGTCAAAGTCATCCTCCCTTCCCATCTCATAAAGAATACGCCCTCCCTCGCCGCCCCCGATGTCGGTCTGGGCATCAAAGTAAGGCAGCACGATCCCATCTCTGTCTCGGCGCTGCTTATCGGTCAGGCCGAGGTTGAAGGTGGTCTCAACCTCATCGTCGCCACCGCCCTCCGCTGTCCCATCCGCGTCTTCTGTGACTGGCGTGGCGAAGAGCGGGTGGTCCGACAGCAAGACGAGCTTTGACTGGGCTGACGCTGCCGCCGTGGGCGGCATGGTCGGGGTCAGCACGAACCTCTCCGAGACGGCGCGGCCACTGCGCCTCCTCATCTCCATCTCCAGGACGACGCCACTGTACTCGGCGGCGGCGTCGCGGCCGGCGGGACGCAGGCCGACCAGAACGCCCTCGCGGCCCTCGCGCAGGCCGAACTCGGGCTCCTGCTCGCTCCTGTTCTGGGCGCGGCGGATCTCGGCGGCCTGGTGCAGGCTCGAGACGCGGAAGACCGAGGTGGCCAGGTGGCGCAGCACTGTCAGCGGCTCCGGCTCGTACTCCCCAAAAGACGACGAGGGCATGGTGCTGCCGGTGGTGGTGATGGCGGGCGGCAGGACCAGGGGGACGTCGGTGTGGTAGACGCCAACGACAGACGAGGTCGGCGTCACGATCCCCGAGAGGAAGGCGGCTAGTAGGCGAGAGTCGACTGCAGCTAGAGAGTTTAGAGAGTCGATGATGACAAGGACTCCTTTTTTTGGGATGATTGTTGTGTTAGCCAACGTTAGGGGGTCTTGACCACTGAGACGGCGGGACGGATGAGCTCTGAAAACCTACGCTGGCCCTGCGCGCTCTTGACCTGACCAGCGGCGGTTGATGCGGCAGCCCTGGGATCGGGCAGGTGCGAAGCAACCTCGGACCTGAGGGTCTTGAGTGGTTTTCCGCGGGCCTTGATGAAGACATCGACATGGCTCGGCCTCTTCAGGGTGGCAAACGACAGCAGCACGACCTTGTTTCGCGAGATCTGCACAAAAAGGGGTCGGTCAATGTGCTGGGGCGGCACGTGGCTTCACCATGTGGCGGCGCGCAAACCTTTGCTCGAGACGCGAACTCCCTGATCAAGGGCGCCGCGGTCTGCTCGAGGGAGTCCAGGACAAGCGTCAGCGGGCTCGCGCCGTCCCTCAGGTTCAGCAGCTTCTGCACCAGCAGCAGGCTGTGGGACCGCCTGTGCGCCTGAGATGAAGGAGCCATTGTGTGTTTTTGGGGGCAGTTTGCTAGCTACGCAGTGACTGCGGACCAAGCCCTCAAATTTGACGTTTTCCACCTCTCAAGCTCTCCGTTTGCTACGCAGCTAGCTGTGAGATGGCTGCCCCTCAGTGACGTACGGCGGCAGGGCGGGGCAGCTAACGCTTTCTTTCACGCCTGGACTCCACAAGCCTTCAAGTGTTGCCTAAAACGGCAAGCCCAGTGGACTTTGGCCTCCAGGCGCCGGATTGTCCCGTGATGCGCCTCATGGCAAATATATATATATAGAAACAGAAGAGTTGGCAGAGGAACGAACAATCAGCTTCGTGAGGCTACGAAATCAAGATGTTTGGGACGAGAATTGTATTCACGGTGGCCCTGTTTTGCGTCTTCCGAGGGACAGATGTTACATGCGCGTTGGCGGCTTCATTCTCTGACTAGATAACGTGCCTGCCGGAGAGTAGGTTGCAGGATATGGCGCGCTAGTTTTCACGGTGCAGCCGGCTTGGCTGCAGCGGGCCATAGTTTTTGGCAAGTTGGGCTGCATCATAGCCTATCTAGAGCGAGACGGTACACCGGGAGATTTGAGATGTGCCGTCAAGCAGGGGTAGATATCTCACGACATGTGCCGAGTGGGCGTTTACTATAAGCCCGCCTCGCATATTGAATATTGCATCTTCTCCGCCCCGCCTCTGTCGGATGAGGCACGCGGTCATTGCTTCCGCCGGTTGATCAATCTATGCCCTACACTTTAAATCGGTCGACGGAGGATGCACTTGGTAGCCAGCGAGGCCCATCGAGCCCACCCACCGCCGGGCCTATCCACACGTAATCCCAGGTGTAATGGCAGGCCATCCAATGTGTCCCTTCGTATCTCCCAGTAGACCACGCCCGGAGATCTTGATTTTCGACGTCTTTCGCCGTGGCTCAGGAGGCATTGTATGTTGGGTTGCGCGAGTTATTCTCGTTGACGAGGATGGATGCGTTAATATACTGCGACATGGACGCTGCTCGCTTGCCTAACCTAGGAGTCTTTCTGGCGATTCTTCCGTTGGATAGCCAAAGACTGGATTTCCAGGGTTGATCGGCGGATGGTGTCGTCAACGAGGCACGGAGACCAGCAGCAATATAGATATGAAGCGAAGTGCGCTGGCGGCACTATCGCCGGGGCGATATGGCTCTTATATAGCAGCAGCCCCTGAATTCGAGGCAGCCGCCCCCTTGAAACAATTTCTCCTCTCCTTCATTGGAGCTGTACAGACTAGACATATCACCTTATACACCAAGCCCAGAGCCTGCAGGCTTGATAACCCTGTCTTTGGACTAAGCAAGCCAAGTCCAGGCGCACCTCGGGGCGACAGCAATGATGCTCTCGTCTCAGACCATTCGTTTCCTTCTAGGCACCGCGGTACTTCTCGTCGGCCTGGCCTCGAGTTCGCCCACGGTACCGCTGGACAGGCGCGCACCGGCTCTCGCTGCGGATTCGGATGTTCTGCATCTCAAACGCCGCATCCGGCACATCTCCGGCGCATCCGCTCGAGCCAGCATCCGGAGCATGGACGGCGTGCTGGATTACAGAGCAAATGACGCAAAGGGGCCTGTCGTCTTGCACCGTCGGGAGCATGGCCTTGGCGAGCGCGAAGTCTGGGTGGCCGACGACGAGCCAGCGGCGGAGGGTGTCGGGCCGGCCATTAACGCCTACAACCAGGTCGAGTCCGTGATATTTTGGCCTCCTATCTTGCAGAAGCTGATGAGTGCTAGAGATAGAGGCTAACAGCAGGGAGTCGCAGATACATCATGCCAGTCGAGATCGACGACGAAGAATACAGCCTGATCATTGACACTGGAAGCAGCGACACGTGGGTTGTCAAGTCTGGTCAGTCCCGCCCTCATCGCTACCTCCTACGCCTGACGAGAACGAGCCGCTGATTGGCTTTGGAAAAAGGCTTCCAGTGCTTCAACTCTCGTCGCCAGACAGTGCCGTTTGAGACGTGCGAGTTTGGGCCCGTGTTCAGGGGCAGCTTGTCTGGTGGCAAGTCGCCCCTACACTTCAACATCACGGTTTGTTTACTCAGCCTTGGGCTCCATACCGATTTCTACCAGGGCGTTTCTGATACGTGAGGCCTTGGGCAGTACGGCACCTCCAACGGACCGTTCCTGAACGGCGAAATGGGATTTACCGGGTGAGCCTGGCCGCACTCGGCCGTCCCCGCCACTTCGGACCCCTTTGGCCTTGCTGACCACAAGGGACGCCCGCAGCCTCAAGGTCGCAAACATCAGCGTGGCCCGGCAGCAGGTCGCCCTCGCGACCAGCGGCATGTGGTTCGGCGACGGCATCAGCAGCGGCATCCTCGGGCTGGGCTTCCCGGCCCTGACGGCCAGCTCCGACGGCACGACGGGCCCAGACGGGCGGCCGAACCAGGTCGCCTACGACCCGCTGGTGACCACCATGAACAAGCGGCTCAAAAGGCCCATGTTCAGCCTGGCCCTTCACCGCAACTCGTCCGAGTCCTTCATCGCCTTTGGCGGCGTCCCGCCCCAGGTCCGCACAACGGGTGTCTGGGCTACCACCAAAATCGAGCAGGTCTGGCTCCTTTTCTATCTTGTTGCCTTGGGAATCAGCCTGATGGCCCTCGGGGATGGCACTGACGCTTTGGGGGGTTGCCGTGCTGCACAGTTGCGCAGGATTGACGGCGTGACCGACTACTTCTACTACACCGTGGTCCCCGACAGCTTCACCTTCAACAACTCACAGCGCACCCTGCGCGCATCCAACATGCCGGCGTTCATCGTCGACAGCGGCACAACGCTGAATTTATTCCCATACGGTGCTTCTCATCAGTCCTATAACCACACCTCCACAAAGCCCGGCTGAGTCACTGACGGTTCAACAGAGATTGCTGCCGCCATCAACAGTCTGTTCACGCCCCCTGGGGTCCTGGACGTGACCCAAGGCGCGTGGTTCGTTCCATGCAACGCGACGCCGCCCTCGCTCAGCACCAGCCTCGGAGGGACCGTCATGAAGACTCATCCCAGCAGCATGATATTGCCCGAAGTGCGCAACAGCCGGGGGCATTGTGCCTCGGGTATTGGGTATACGGACGGGTTCCCATATATCCTGGGTGACGTTTTCATGCAGAACCTGATCACTGTTTTCGACCTGAGCGACAAGATGGAGATCCGCTACGCCGAGCGGGTTTTCTGATTGTTGTATCTGTTCTGGCTACCGGCAGAACGAACAACCTCATCGCCATGAATGTAGGGGGGTGGAAGAAGAACGTTATCCGTGAGCCCGGGTATCATATACAAGGGAAAAGTTCCCGAGAAAAGAAAAAAAAAACATGGTCAAGCTAAGCAAAAAGAAAACGCAACCAAAACAAAGCGAAAGCCATGTGACCGAGGCCTCCAACGCTACATCCTTTAGTCGTACTTCGAGGTCACCATGTAGAGAACCTCTGGTTCCGTAGCCCCAAAATTCGAGTGTTTTCTCTCTCCCCTCCCATACCCGCTCTCCTTCTGTCACAGGCAGTCGCGCCCTGCTCATGACTATTTCTTGACATCCTTCTCGCCCGGCGGCTTGCGTCCGTCCTGGGGGAAGCCCTCGGGCGGATCAACCTCAAAGTCCGCCCTGAACTTGGCCCTGAGGTAGCCGTCAAACTCGCCCGCGGCGCGCCTGTCGTGCGCGTTGCGGGCCTGGCGGATCCACTCCGGGTCGTGGCGGCCCATGGCGATGTTGCCGACGTAGCGGGCGCAGTCGTGGCGGAAGTCGTCGCTGTTGGACAGCGCCAGCGTGTCCGGGCGCGCGTCCCCGCCGCCGGCGTCCCGCACGAACCGGGCCGGCATGACGGCCAGCAGCCGCCGCCGCTGCTCCCCCGACAGCCCCTTCCAGGCTGTCGGGTGGCACAGCATGTCGCGCAGGTCCACCTTGCCCTTGGCCAAGGGCGACCTGGTGCTCGTGTAGACGTCCGGGGCCGCCCACTGCTGCTTCCTGCGGCGCTGGGCCGCCGTGAGCACCGGCTTGGCGATCTTGGTGGCCGCCGTCTTGGCCGCCGCCTTTACCGTTCTCCCCGGCGTGCTCGCCCGTGGCTTCTTTGCTGGCGGAGGGGTCTCGGCAGCAGCAGGAGCAGCAGCAGCAGGCGCAGCAGCCACAGCAGCCGGGGTCGCCGCCCTCGGCGTCCTCTTACGGCCAAATGCGGGCGAGGCCGGCGTGGGTTCCTTCCCGGAGGCGGCGGCCTTCTTTTCTGGCGTTGCTGGAGAGGCCTTGGTCTTGAGCGCCTTCTTGGTGCTCTTTGAGGGAGATGGCGTAGCACCCGCAGCCTTGGCGCCACCCTTGGCCAACGGCGACGGGGTTTTGACCGACGACGGGGGCGATGAGAGGACCGAGGAGTCCTCGGACGGAGCGCGTTCGGACCTCGCCATGATTGTGAGCTCTTCTAGTGACTTGGACGCCGGGTCGATGTCCATGGGGCCTCTCAGCTGAACGTGGATGCGATCTCCGAAGAGGGGATGCGGCGGGTTTTGGGCATCGCTGTCGGCCATTGTCTCGTCATGCATGGCTCTGGCGGCGCCTGACGGCACCCAGAAGGGGAAATGCTTTGTCTGGTAATCAAGGAAGGGGTGAGGCACGCAAACAGGATTTCCCTCCTTTTATTGATTTTTTTCTCCTGTTTTATTTTTTTCTTCCTTGGGTGTTTGCGGGCGCTGGATTACGGCGCTGCCTTTGAATGAAAGCCCGCAGATGGCGTTTGGTCATGCCTGGTATTGGAAGGTGTATGTGCTTACCCAGAAGTGACGAGAGTTTGGGCGGACCTGAGGAATTTCAGCGCCAAACCCGCACGCATCCTCGCATCAGGTCATGTTTCTCAGGCGCCAAAAAGCGGCCGCCAAGATGAGATCAGTCGGAGCACGCTCCGCCATGATTGGCGTCCCATCCCGACGAGCGCAGCGCACACGGCCGAGTTGGCTCCTTTGCGCGACCATGGAAAACACCGTCTCTTGCGCATCCACGCGGACCACGCATAACGCACCACCCATTGCCACGAGTGAGCGCGTGCATGTCCACACGCACGAGGGCGTCAAGATGTTGCCTGACCGGGTTTTGGGCAGGCCCAGTCCAGCTAGCCTAGGCCTAGCCTAGGCCCTGGCCCACAAACCCCAGGCGGGACGTAGCAATGACGAGCCCCCCCTGACGACCCGCTAGGCCTTCCGTTTCTGCCGTCCCAAGTCAGGGGCCCAATCAGCAGCGCCCGCGTCTGGCGAGCTGTCAAATTCAACTGTCGTCACCACCCTCACCACCGCCCGCTGCCACAGCCGCAAGCAGTTTGTGGCCGCGCGCGTCCTGGATACCTACCTAGACCTAGAACTAGACACGTCCCTCTGCCGGCCTTCCTCTGTCCCCTCCCATCCCTCCCGACCACGCGACGCCGCGAGAGCGACCGATCGATCGAACGACCGACTAGCCGGCCGGGCCTGCGTTTCCAAAGCGAGACTCGGAATCCAACAAACACATCCCTCCCAGAGACCACGGTCACCTCGACAAAAACAGAAGGAAACAAAAAAGAAACAAAAAAAATGATTCGCTCGACGCAAATAGCACGCCTGGACGGGCTGATGCTCTGCGCGTCGGTCGACGACGACGAGGCCGAGGCGGCGCTGTCGGAGATCAAGTCGCAGGTCAAGCTGGTGCTGCGGCGGCTGAGCCGCAACGCGGAGCCGCAGGCGTCCATCGAGAGCGGCAGCGCCTACACGCTGCACTACCTCATCGCCGGCGACGTCGTGCACGTCTGCATCGCCGACCGCTCGTACCCGCGCAAGCTGGCCTTCACGTACCTGTCGGACCTGGCCACCGAGTTCGCAAACACGTACCCGCCCCACCAGGTCGCGGCCCCCTCGCTGCGGCCCTACGCCTTTGTCGAGTTCGACACCTTCATCAGCCGCACCAAGCAGACGTACAGCGACTCGCGCGCCACCCAGAACCTCGACAAGCTCAACGACGAGCTCAGGGACGTGACAAAGGTCATGACCAAGAACATCGAGGACCTGCTCTACCGCGGCGACAGTCTCGAGCGCATGGGCGAGCTGAGCAGCCGCCTGCGCGACGACTCCAAAAAGTACCGCCGCGCCGCCGTCCGCATCAACTGGGAGCTCATGCTCAAGCAGTACGGGCCCTTTGCCGGCCTCGGCTTCTTTGTCATCTTCTTCCTATGGTGGCGCTTCTTTTGATCCATGGCTAGGGTTAAGGGTGGGGGAAGAAGGGAGGGAAAAGGGGAACCTCTTTGGGTAAAGAGGTTAGTTACATGGGTAGCAGCCACCGAATTTCCAACACATGTCGGACAGGCGGAGAGAGGCGGCAGGCGTCATTATCATCATACGAATAGGCGACTCGGGGCCAGAAAATGCACCGGGTTGGCCGCCACGCCAACGGGCGGAAGCCTGCGTGGGCAGACACGAGTTAACCAAGGCCATGGCACTTGATCAAGCGTCAAGACGCCCAGGATGATTGTATCTTTTTTCTTCTTTTTTTTTCTTTTCCTTTCTGTGTATATTATCCACACCATGATTTCATTTTCCATTTAACATACATGGGTAATTAAGTATAGACTGTGTCGACTTTCCGCGCGCGCGCGCGCGTGTGTGTGTGTGTGTGTGTGATTTTGTCTTTACCAAAGCCAAAAGAAAAAGAAAAAGAACCACGTCAGGGTATATAATCGTCCACCCCTACAAAAGAGGCCGCTGAAAAGAAAAACGAACGGCATGTAATACCTGTTATCCCTTTCGGTTCCCGTGCTCAACCTGCCTGCTCCCGTTTATATCTTCCGGGAAACGCCGGGCTGGCTCAAAAAACGTTTCGTCATTCATTATCCAACCGACATTCCATCGACCACATCGCCCTAGACAGCTTGAAGAAAACAATCCAGCAAACCCCATGCATGAAAAATAAAAAATAAAAATAAAAAAAGAATAAGTCACGCTAGACTACATGACGGTGCAGTTGGTTTTCTTGGTGGGCATCGACGGCATCGGCAAGAGGCCGGCGCCGTGGTACCACTCGAGGTGCTCCTGGAGCTCTGTTATCCCCAGGAGCCCCCTGTCGTCCTGGGCGTACCTGACCTCGCCGCCCTCCTCGCCCTGCTCGACGTACGTGTACTCGTCGCAGTAGGGGCACAGCACCCGGGCACGCCAGTCGCCGTTGTCGGGCGGCAGGTGGTTCGCAATGGCCACGGGCGCGAAGACGACGCCCTTGGGCTCGCCCGTCGACACGCTGAGCGCCTTGGCCTGCCAGTCCGGATAGCCGCCGTAGAGGCCGTAGCCGCCGGCCGAGGGCTGGGGCTGCAGCTGCTCCTTGGTGTTGCGCGTCGCCGAGGGCATCCGGTCAATGTCCTCCCACACCAGGAAGCCGTCGCAGTAGTCGCACGCAAAGGCAACGTCGCGGTCGCCGAACCGCTCGAAGCCGCCGACGGCATTGCAGTCTGGCACCAGCGCCTCGAGGCCGAACGGGTTCGGCGGTGGTGGTTGCAGCGGCGGCGGCGGCGACGGTTGGGCTTCTGGGAGCCGTATTTGCGGCACCTCCACTTGCACTTGCACTTGCGGTGGCTGTGATTGCGGCGGTTGTAGTTGCTGCTGCTCCTGTCCTGGACCGGTGCTGCCGCTCCTGCTCTCGACGCCAAGACCGGGGCGGCCTTTTCCTGGAGGTGGCGACATCAGATACGTCGGTCGTTCCAGTCGCTGCTGGCCCCTTGGCTGGCGAAACTGCAGCGCGTTTGGCGGCGGGTGCACCACTACGGGCCCCTGCTCCAGGTCGAAGCCGGCGACGGCGCCCGGGCTCAGCATGCCAATGGACTCGGCGCCGTCGTCGTCCCTATTGGGACGGATGCTCTCGCGGCGAGCGCTGCTGGCGCTGCCGGGTGCGACGGCGGGGCCGACGAGCCCGCGGAGCTCGCGCTGGCGCCTCTGGACCTGAAAGGCGCCGAGGCAGCGGGCCGGGCCGGGCCCCGTGGCGAAGATGCGGCAGGCGGCTCGGCACTGGGCGCGGTGCAGGTCGCGGCGCAACACGACCGTCTCGAGCAGCCACGTGGGGTTGATGGGGCCGCCCGTGCGTAGCCAGTCCTTGAAGTTTTGCACGTGGAAGTTGAACCTTGCATTCAGGTCGTGCAGCTCCTGGACCGACTTGGCTGTTGTCGTGGTTGGCAAGGCCTGCATGTCAGTACCCGTCTTGGCAGCGGGATGAGGGAAAAGGAGGGGAGGGGGAGGGGGGGGCTGAGAGGTGTCGGGGCATAAAACGAACCTGTCCTGTCGCGCTCGTAGAAGAACTGGCCGTTGACCAAGCGCGACATGGCCTGAAAGTCGCGCTTGGCCTCGTCCATGGCCTCCTCGAGGGCGCGGATCTGCTCGAACTCATCGGGACCCCACTGCCGCTTGTCGGCAAACATGAGGCTGCGGATGGCATCGTTGAGAGAAACAGCGATGGCGGCCAGGACGGTGCCGACAGTGTCGTTGGCCGCAGCATGGGAGAGGTGTGCGGCAGGTGCTGCTGCTGCTGCTGCTGCTGAGGCGGCGGCAGTGCCATTGGTGGAAGCAGTGGCGGCAGCACCAGGAGGTGCCGCTGCCACCGCCGGCTGTGCCCGGGTGGCCTTTGGCGACGATAGTGGTGATGCTGCGCTGGATCCGCCGGGGCTTATGCTGCCGCTCATCGGGACCCGCTGCGCGGCCAGCTCGGTCCGGCGCGCGCCCCTGGATGAGGATGAGACGGAGAAGGAGGAGGGCGGGAAGTGGCCCTGGATTAGGGATAAAAAAAAATAAAACGAAAAAAAAGAAAGAAACTAGGCACCTAGAGTGCGTCGGGTTGCGTGTGGATTCCTTTGTTGGAGTGCTGTCCGTCGCGAGCGGAAGATAAGCCCTCGTGGAGGCGGGACAAGCTCAAGATGGCAGGCAACGCACAGCAGAGTCGCACCTGGGGGCTGCCACGGGCGAGTCGTTTGCCTGGGCAGGGGTCGTCGAGAGGCCAGGTCAGGCCCTGGGGTCGGATGCGGGCGGACAGCTGCCAAATAAACTTGGTCTCACCCTCCCCGTCACCGAGCCTCGCGGGTGCGGCCTCACTCTGGACCTACCTATGTAGATAGAACCAAAGTCGGGAATTCGGCAGCAGAGCATGCGTAAGCGTTCCCCAGTCGCGAATGCCCGTGTCGAGAAAAGGTGGTTCCTGACATGGGAGTCGGTTTCGCACGATTTCTTGGCTTCGCCAAACGGAAATGGATGGATGATCGGGTTGCCAGCCGGTTTTTTTTTGTTCGTTTGTTTTTTCCCTTTAATTTTTAGCATTGCTTTTGTCTCTCATCTCCTCTCCTCCTGGGTTGCCTGCCGACCGGGTCGTCCAGGTTAATTGCTCGTCGACTGCGGCTGATCCGACCCCTCCTCTCCTTCCTTTACATGATGGCTGCAAAACCCGCTGCGGTTGCTGACGGTTCCCAATCGAGTCGCAATGCACTCGAGCTGCCGCCTGCTCTGCCGCTATGCTCAGCGGGCGTGCTGCGCGTGCAGTAGCAAGTACATAGGTACATAGCACGGGTCTAGAACCCGCTCTGCGGCCCCTCGCCAACTGCCCAATCGACGGTTTTCGACACAGGGGGATGGAGGGGGGTCACAGGTGGCAGCACGGGCGTGGCGACTAGGGGGGTTTTCGGCTGCCAGGCTAGGGGCTAGGGGTGTGGGTGTGGTGCCTAGCCTAGAATCAACAGGTCCCCACCGCAAAGAAACAGAAACGGTTGATGGCCCCCGGGAAGGCGAGAAATGGCTGGGAAGGAGCAACGACAACGGGGCGTCCTTTTTTAAGAAACCGCACCTGCCGGCCAATTTTTGCCGATGCAGTGTCGCAGCCAGGGGGCAAAGAAGAACACCACGACAGCCAGGGGCAGCGGGATAGGGGGAAATGTACGCGAAAAGAACAGGCGGGCAGGCTGGCACAGGGGCTGCCAAGACGGCAGCATTCTCCGCGCTCGAGTCTTTCTTTTTTTCCATTTTCGTTTGAGCTGCGGCAACACGATGCCAACAACCTAAACTGGGGCTAGACAGGACTTGGACCTGCCTTAACCACCGACCATGCGCGAGCGAGCCAACGTCGGTGCCTGCCCCCCGCGGCCAGGGGCTGATCGGGAATCCGCTAATTCTTTCCGCCTTGTCCGCGCGAGGGGGATAGTGAGAGAGTGAGAGTGAGAGCGTGCCCGCTTGCACCGAGCCGCTACCGGCCAGGCCCAAGTCTTGGTTCGCTGGCGCCTGAGGATGGAAGGCTGCAGTAGGGCATTCGTTAGCTGCCCGGGCTGCCAAAAGAAAAACACGCGCGACAACCGTGGCTTCAAGGCTGAGTCGCATCTGATTCGTCATGTTGGACGATCTCCCCTCAGCCCTAGCCGCTCCGGCCTGGCCCCCCGATCCCACCCTTCGCTCACTCAGCCATTCGCGGNCGGGGGGGGGGGGGGGGGGATTGTCTTGGAACCGGAAGGTGTAAGCAGCGCATGGTCAAATCGTAAGCAGGCTGCGGCAAGGCATGGAGCTGCAGGCCTCTCTCTTTCCGCTTTGCCGCTGGCCACCGACCCTGCCGCCCTACAGCCGTGGGAGCACAAGACCCATGCAGGGCAATGCGGGTGATGTATCAACCGACACACACACACACACACACACGTCTTTCCGCTCTCATCTTTGCATAGATCAAAGTCGCGCCTTGTGTGTGCTTTGGCAAAAACCAAACAGCCGACGCGACGCATAAAACCTCCGAGCGCCCTACATGGGAGCTAAAATGATGCAGACTACTGCTACTGGCCACCCAACTAATGCTGCCGAGTAGCGCGAACGGCTTCAACCGTTGAGCGTGTGATGCCAGCACAGGCCAGCACAAGCTAGCACACTGTTGCAAAGCGAACGCTATTTCCTGTCCTCACGAACGTGTCGGTGCGTGGGCGCACAGATTCCCAGGTCTGGACGCGTCCATGCCTGGCAGCCGAGTAGTTGAGGAAGCCTGTACACTGCATGCAGTCCGACCGAGAGGAGAGAGAAGAGCCAGACGATCAGCAGTCAGGCAATGAGAAAAAAAAGAATTCAACGTTGAGTTTTACATCTACGCCCTTGGCTTGCGCACAGCATCGTGTTCAGGATGGATACGGTGACTACACTGGATCTACTATGAATGCCTGGAAACATGCCGAATAATTGATACACCTTGTTCGCCAGACGGAATTTTCGCAGGCTTCCCCCCTTTTTTTCTTATTTCCTCTTCACGGCCTTGGCGGCTGTGGCATCCATCCCGCTGGACTTGGCGTCACCGTCGCCATCCAGGCTCTTTGTTGCGGCCGCATCGAGAGGCACCTTCTTGCCATCGGCCGCCTCCTTGACGTCCTCCTCTCCGCCCTGGCCAAACTCGTTGACGCGCGTGTAGTCGATGCGGTAGGCCCAGCGCTGGTACAGGTAGATGAAGAAGATGATGTCGTCGCGGAAGGTCGACAGGCGGTGCAGGAAGGGCATCTTAATGGTGAAGGCGAACAGGTCGTCGATGAAGGTGTTGAGGAACTTGTACATCATGGCCTTGGCCGGCATGTGGGCCACGCTCTTGAGCCGGTAGTTGATGTAGAGCGCCGGCACCATCATCAGGAACCCGTACGCGTACACGGACCCCACCAGCGTCGTGAGGATGAACGAGTACCAGCTCTTGTGCTCCTCGTACATGACCGAGTAGACCGCGTACGCGAGCAGCAGCGGCACCCCGGCAATGTACATGTACTTGAACGCGATCTGGTCGTACTCCTTGGTCTTCTCCTCCGTGTCGCTGAGCTTGTGCTTGTCCTCAAACGTGACGCGGTACGGCAGCAGCGACCCGGCCGGCGCCTCGCGCACGCGCACGTTGACCACCGTCGTGATCTTCCACAGCTCGATCAGGATGCCGACCCCCTGCGACCCCAGAATCATCCAGCTCGTGTTTTGCGAGTTGTCCAGCAGGTAGAGGAAGATGACGGCCTGCATGAAGACGTTTGCGAGGATGGTCCGCACCGAGATGCCCACGTTGTCCTTCTTCTTGCGGTAGTGCGCCACGTCCGACGTGAAGGCCAGCGTCTCGAAGATGAGGTGCAGGATGGTTACGGCCGTCGTGATGCCGAGCAGGATTGGGTTCGTGTCCAGCAGGATCTCCTTGACCATCTCCATCTCGCTGCCGTCGCCGCCGCCTGGAAGCGAGCCTCCCCAGGCCGCCGTCTTGGCCGCCTCGCGCGCGTTGAGCTCGATCGACGACAGCGTCGTAAACTTCCAGTTGGCCAGGTTGTTCAGGTCTATGCGCACCGGAAGCGTCTTGACCGTCTCGTTGAGCTGCATCATGTGCGACTTGAGCTGCCAAAACGTGTTGACAAAGAGGATGGGGTAGTACCACGTGTGCTGGCCCGAGCCGTCGCGCGCCCCCGTGGCCTCGAGGTTGAGGAACTGGCGCACCGAGACGGGAGTCTGGGCGAGCACCAGGACGCCCGTGTCAGGGACAAAGGACAGGCTGGCATTGGGGTGGTAGTAGTTGCCGACCACGGGCCCGGACGGCTCGTCCTCCTCCTCGGCGGCCTCGGTCTCGGAAGCCTCGGTCTCGTTCTGCTTGGCCAGGAGGTTCCGAAGCTTCTTGACCTTCTTCTTGGCGATGTACTGGGTCAGGGGGAAGGGGAAGTGGTAGGCCGAGCCGGGGTCAAAGCCCTTCTGCTTGGGGTCCAGCACGCTATCGGCCAGGCCGACGTAGAAGTGGCCCCACAGCGTGCCGTTGCGCTGGACGGAGAGAGGGACGTCGATGGTAGTCTCGGCCACGCGCTTGTCGGACCAGTTGCCCAGCCCGAACCCCTTCTCCTCCAGCAGGACCTTGCTCTTGGGGGTCGAAGCGAGGGCCGAGGGGATAAAGGTGTCCGAGACGGTGATGACGATGTCGAGCTTGCTGGAGGGCGGCCAGATGGGAGCGGCACGCACGGGGCTAGGGTTCCACGATGCGCCCTCGTCGAGCTTTTCGGGGCGGGCCTGGTACAGCGGGATGTCGCCCGTGTTGGGCACCTCGATGATCTTGCCGTCGGCATCCTTGACAACCTGGCCAGATTGCTGGTTCGGGAAGAACTGCTTCATGACGAACTGCATGGCCACATACATGGCCACCATCTGCAAGAGCTTGTTGATGAAGGACTGTGCCGCCGCGGGGAAATCCATTCTGTCAGCAGGCGAACGGCCGCACGTTGGGGCGATACATGATAAATGCAGATGATGTCCAGTCCAGGTACTTACGCCTTCCTGCCGCTGCTGCTGCGGCGGGCCACCCGGGCGGCCCGCCACGGCGGCTTGCTCTGGCATGGTGGAGGAGAAGGGGGTTGCTCGCGGCGCAGCGGGTGTTTCGGCGGCGTTTTCCAGGAGGCTCGGTTGTTTGCTTGGGTTCGGGCTGGCGTCGCTCAATTCACAGCGTCGGCGAGGGAGCGAGGCTTGATGCGCCGTGCGTGGTGCGGTGCTTTGGTGCGGATGGCGGGGGACGACGGGGGACGACGGGGGACGTGTAAATTCGCGCGATGCGAAAAATGGAGCATGCAGGCCGAGCCCCAGGCTAGACAAGACGTGTTCTCAGCGACGGAGTGCTGCCGCTAGCCTCAGTGGTCCCATCAATGCAACCGACCCTGACGACTTGCCCAGCGCCGATGGGGGCAATCCCATTCTCCATACCACCTAATTCCCGCCTGGGCGCTGTCGCAACCGCCCTGACACGGCAAACCTTGTTGCCTCAATCGGCAGCAGCGGCTGAAGGACCCTGCCGACGAGAACCCGGCAGACAACATCGAACCCACGATGCATGAATGGTGCTGAGTAGCACCGCACGCCCTGGACTAACTGCTTCTTGGTACAGACAGGTGGCAGAAAGGCGCATAAGGCGCATATGTGGTGAATATCGAGCGTCAGGTGCGGGTTGCCCGGGCCTCCAAAGGCCTACCCTCCCTCTCCTACCCCGCCGCAAGATCAGATCGTGCACCATAAAAAAAAAGAGGGTCGCTTGCCTTGCTCAAAAAAAAAAACAGCGACGGTTCATGCTGGCCCCATCCGTCATACTCCCCCACAAGGCCGCTACCCGCGGCTCCTTGGCTGCTCAACACCAGGCCGGAGCCGATTGACGCTAAGCCCGGCTACACACATAGGGTTGCGCTCCCTGCTCCCTGCTCTCGGAGCCCGGGGCGTGCGGTGCCCTGCGTCTCTAGACGCCGGCGCAGCATGGTTGGCTTGTGTGCCCCAGCCGAAGACGCTGTCGCTTGCGCGAGGTTGGGCGTCACCGTCTCTTTCTGTCGTACCGTCATGCCAGCGGGCGCCCTGAAGCCAGGGACGCCCGCCTCGAGCGCTCTCGCTCCCACGCCCGCAACACGAGGTCACAAGGTCTTGGGAGCAGCCAGCCAGCGCGTGTGGGACTCGAGCTACTGGCGACGGCTCCGCCTCCGTCTCGCTCGGCTGCGTCGCGTCAGAGCAGCCCCAGGAGGACAGCCCCAGGCCGAGCTGCCGGCTGCTGTTGTACATACACATACATCCACGATGCCACGCCGCGAGTCCGGCCGACCGCCCCACTGGGAATAGGCCGAGACCCAACCGCAGCCCCCAGGCCTTTGCTTCTTTGCGGCCTTCCCTTCTGCCCAGGAGGCATGCAGGCTGAAGCAGTGCGCACTTGGGTTGCTTTTGGCTGTTGGCATAGTGACACTTGCTCCTACATAAAGCCCACGTCTCTTGCTGTTTTCCGTCGAGCCGGTTGATGCGCTGATCCGAGTCCCTCTTGACTGCCGTTTAAAATTTTCCGGAGATTTTTCTCGTTTTATTTCTGGTCCAGAACTCTATCCCAGCCAGCAACATCACTCGTCGTCAGAGACCCAGCAACCTTCAGCCACGCTGCGAGGACCGGCCGTGCACAGCTGACCGCCCCCAGCTGCGGCTCCCAACAACTCGGGACCGTGCATCCCGGACCGACAGTAGACTTGACTCACCGGCCTGCCGTCTCGCCGTCCAGAATCGAGTCCACCAAGACTGCCATCTCCACACCGAGCGCTTTCTATAGGACCAAACCGAGCCTGCAGGTAGGTGACTGGCCCGCTGCACGCGAACACGCCTATGTCTAGTTAGCACTTGTGTTTATCATCAGGCGCTGGCCCATCAAATCCACGTCACCTTGCCCAGGCACCCCTCTCACCAATCAGAGCCCACCTAACCCCCAACTCACCAGTACAAGACACTCTTATAAGTGACTCTTCGCCTCTCACAATTCAAACCTGGCACAATTCGAGACACCAAGACCAATTAATCTTCCTTTGTTACTCATAGCCACCATGAGCTCCGGCAACAACACCCCGAGCGGCGCCGCCACCCCGGCCGGCGCCAATGGCAACGGAGTCAAGAGGACCAAGATCTGTGTCTACTGCGGCTCCTCCCCAGGCCACAACCCTGCGTACATGGAGGCCGCTCGTGAGCTCGCCAGGACCATGGCCAAGCACGACATCGACCTCGGTAAGTACAGCAGAGTGAGCCGGGCAAGTCGTCGGACACGGCAATATCTGACCTGCCGCAAACAGTATACGGCGGCGGCACCATCGGGCTGATGGGGGAGGTGGCGCGGACCCTGGTCTCGCTCAAGGGCCCGGAGTCGGTGCATGGCATCATCCCCGAGGCGCTTGTGAGCTACGAGCGTGACCCGAGCTACACGACCAAGTCCAAGGGGCCGGACGGCCTGGCGGTGCCCGACGAGAAGATGTACGGCATGACGACGGTGGTCAAGGACATGCACACGCGCAAGAACATGATGGCGCGCGAGGTCGTGGCCGGCGGCCCCGGCAGCGGCTTCATCGCGCTGCCAGGCGGCTTCGGCACCATCGAGGAGCTGGTCGAGATGTGCACATGGAACCAGCTGGGCATTCACGACAAGGGCGTTGTTGTTCTCAACGTCAACGGCTTCTATGACGGCATCATGCAGTTCATCAACAAGAGCGTCGACGAGGGCTTCATCCGCGTCGGCCAGGGCGAGATCCTCAAGTCGGCCGCGGACCCGGAGGAGGCCATCAAGGCCCTACGTGACTACAAGGTGTCCGACAAGGTCTTGAAGCTGAGCTGGGGTTCCGAGTGATTGGCAAGGCAAGAAACGAGGCATCTGAGGGAGGCAAGAGAGACAAGCGACCAAGCGAAGCCGGCTGGGCTTTCTTTCTTTCCTTCTTTCTTGTTTACTTCCTTTTCTTCTTCTTTTCTCTGTCGGAGCACGGAGCACGGGGAACGCGCAGTACACCAAACCTATGCCGCTGTTGTACACGTGAGCGTGCTCGTGCTTTGAACAGTTGTACTATATCGCCTCAACTTGGTCGGATGGGGGTTCGCGGGCGCGAACACTTTTAGAGCCTTTAGAGTCGAGGCGAGGAATAGAAGGCAGGCAGGGAAAGGGGAGAAGAGCAAACAAAAACATGGATGGGCCTTTTTAGCCTTGTGCTCCCTGTGACCCTCCCCCGGAAGAAATTTGAACGTGTGTTCTCTTTGTTGTACAATGGTAAATCCGTGGTGTGGTTCCGGCACTATTGCAAAACACTGCCCAGCCGGCGGATTGTACGTAGTCCGTCTCTGGGAGGATTCGACTGGATAGAAAACCGAGCACTGGCCAGGCTAGCGGGGATGGCGGGCGGGAAAGCGGCTCATCATCTCTCACGACGAGTTTTGCCCTTTTGGCAAAACGTCCATTGTACATGGGGGGGTTTTTGTAGCGGCATCCCTCCCTCCCTCCTCCTTTTTTCTTCCCGTCTCCCAGCCTCGTCTACATAGGTGGGTACCTAGGCAAGATATGCATCCCTGGTCCGATTAGTCCTGCCCCTCGGTTCGCATTTACTCGTCGACATCCATGCCCTCGGCGGCGGCGGCGGCGGGAGCGTCGCCTCCAGCCTCCTTTTCGTCCGAGACGCTGTCTATCCACTCCTTGACCTCCTGGCCATCAAACAGCCTGAAGGGCTCGACGCGCTGCTTCCCATCCTCGCCCTTGACGAGGCCGACGATGCCAACCGACGTGTTCTCCGTGGTGAGCTCCTTGTCCTGGACCAGGCTCTCCTTGAGGGCGCGGAGGCCGTGCTTGAGCAGCTCGTCGCGGTCGCAGTCGGCAAACTTGTCGAGGTTGCGCTCGAGGTAGGTGCGGGCCATCTGGGAGCGGGCGCCGATGGCGAAGGCGACCATCTCCTCGGTCATGCCCGAGGGCTGGAAGTCGAACAGGTGGGGGCCGCGGTCGTCGACGCCGGCGACCAGCAGGCCCACGCCGTAGGGCCTCTTGCCGTAGTGCTGCGTGTTCACCTGGGCCTTCTCGCCGATCAGGTCGACCAGGGTGCGGACGGGCATGGAGCGGCCGTACGTCAGGCGATGGCCCAGGCACTGCTGCTTCATGAAGTTTGACAGCACGCGCGCGTCCGACGCCAGGCCCGCGATGGCGATGCCGACGTGCTCGTCGAGCGGGAACAGCTTCTTCTGGTACGACGAGAGCTCCTCGGCATTTCGCTGTTTGGTTCCAAGACGCCCTCCAGAGTCAGCCTTGTCTAGTATAGCCTGGTATGGTCTGGTGTGCTCTGGCTGGGGAGCGGGCAGCCGGGAGGACATGTCTCATCTCACCTTGACGGCTACTAGGATCGCATGTGTCTTGCTCGCCAGGCCGACGACTACCGAGCCCTGCTTGACTGCCTCTGCTGTGTACTCGACCTGGAAGATGCGACCTTGTGGCGAGCTGTCCGAGGTGTGGGAGGAGAACAAGAGAGCGGGCACGGGTCAGCGTCTCGGTCTGGGATGGGATGGGTACGGCGCTCGCTGCGGGATGGAAGCGGGCGGCAGGGGGGGCTTACAAGGTCACCGAGTCGTTGTCGTAGTTGTTCCTGAACATGTTTGCGGTGCTGCTGCCGCGTCGACTCGCGGAAGAGCTCTCGGATCTGGATCGTGGGAGGGGGAGCCGGGCAGGGCAGAGGGTGGTGGTGGTGGTGGGAGGCGAGGGCGGGATGCGCGGAGGTGCTTCTTCTGGCGGGCGGTGCGGGCGTTTGTTCACTTCGATATTGCTGTCAATCGCGGGCAGGCAGCTCCAGAGCTTCGCGGCACAGTGCCAATTTGGACCAGCCTGGGGTGCTTGCTGGGGACGGGCTCGAGGCGGCGGGCAGGGTGGGGGGTGGTCTAAGCTCGGAGCTCAGCTGCGCCAGGGGTTTTGTTTGTTGGCCTCGCCCACGCAGCGGGCGGCGGTTGCTGGGTGTGCCCGTGCGTGAGTGCGCGAGGCTTTTGGTCCTCAGGCAGCAACCGAATGGCGCCAGAGCTGCCCCAGACAGATTGACGCGCGACAATGAAGTCAGCCAACCCTGGGAGAGGGGGGAGACCCACAGCCCAATCCACGGTCGGTCGGGTGTGGGTGCAACGCTGACGACGTCGTCGACCACACCAGCTGGAGAGAGACCCAGCCCAGTCCGCTCGCTCGCTCCCCTCCACCCTGTCGCAGCGCAACAACCCCCGACACGTCGCCAGCCAGATCCGGGCCCGCGTCGTCGCAACGCACAACGCACACGACCGCCACCACCACCACCCATCGCAGCCCAGCACGCAGCACGACTGTGACCGAGCGATAGAAAGACAGACAGCCAGCCAGCCAGCAAGCCCGCACGCGCAGTCCCCCGTACCTTGATTGGCGACGTAGCCTCCTCACCAGCCTCGCACAGCAAAAGGCGCGCGCGCCGCCCATATCTACACAACCCCCCATCCCGTCCCGACACAGCTGCCACCCCCCGGCGCGCGGCAGACCCTCCTCGATCCCGACCGAGCCAGACCAAGAACCGAAACCACCGACTCCCCCGTGCCGAGCGAACTCCCGGGCGCTCTCTCCCGCCCCATATTCCAATACCAAGATGCCGGCCGCCGGGCTCAAGACCATAATAGCACTGTCCTTTGTGCTCGCCGTCGGGTTCCTGCTCGTCATCCTCTCGTGCGCCCTCTGGAAGGTCTACTACCCGCTCCTGGTCGTCGCCACATATGTCCTGGCCCCCGTGCCCAACTGGATATGCGGCCACTGCGCCAACCCCCTTGACTATGTCGAGAGCTCCGGCGCCGCCGTCCTCGACCTCGGCAGGTTCTGCACCGGCTTCCTGGTCGTCATGGGAATCGGTACGTCCTCTCTCGGCGGTCCCGGCCCCCCTGCGTGTCTGGGAGAACGGACACCTCCCCCGTCGGGATTCCCCAGCTGACCAAACCCCGTTTGCCTCCACAGCCCTTCCCGTCGTCCTCGCCGACTCGGGCTTAATCACCACGGGCGCCCTCGTCATGTCCGTCGTCGGCGGTCTTCTCATTTATGGCACCGTCATCAGCTTTGGCATGTTCTTCACCGAGGAGCAGGAGTTCTAGGAGCTCTTGGCCTACCCACCCACCCAGGGGCCTGTGGCCCGGGGAGGGGTTTTTGGCTGAGCAACAACTGGGAAACCTTGGTTTCTCTTGTTCTGAATGGCGGTCAACGCAGAGAGAGAAAGGAGTAAGCGTCCCACCGAGAGGAGGACGCAATGCATGCTTTCATCACAACCAGCAGTGATCCGCATCGTACCTCGCAGAAACTGATGCGGGAAGCGGACCCTTCGTCATGTTTCAATAGTCTGTACATCATCATTCATGTCCACTACGGAGCCTTTTCCTTTTAGTATATCTTGGCTTTCTTTTTCACTTGGCTTTCCCGAGGTCGGCGCGGTTAAAGGACATTGGGAAAGTATGGCAAGTTTAACTCTGTCTAGCATATGATCTCCTTGATTCTTCTAAATGACCTCTTTTCCATCCAAAAAAAAAAAGAAAATGCTCCAGTTGAATGCAGGTGAGCAACCGCCTATCAAAAACACACGCTGGTTGTTGAACCCATCCGTTCGCCGGCTTAACTCCGAATTTCCCTGGCGGAATGTTGCAGTATAAAAAAAAAGGACCCCCTCCCCGCACGATCTCATTCATTCTTGGGCGCCAAAGATGCCAAGCGGTCCCGCGAGCTTGGTGAACATCTCGTCGCGCTCCCCCTGGGGCGTGCTCAGTATGGTTACGGCGCCGCCCGCCCCGATCCTCCAGACCTCGTCGGCCGCCCCCTGTTGGGCATCCGCCCCGGGCTCGTCGTCGTCCCAGCGGAACATGCTCCGGATGGTGACGCTCCAGTCACCCCTGCCCGAGACGCACATGTAGCCGACCACGCCAGAGTACAGGCTCCTCTCGGCGTGGCCCTCGATCTCCTGCAGTATCTCGCAGCTGCGCTTCTTGGGCGCCCCCGTCATGCTGCCCGGCGGGAGGCTGGCCGCGAGCACGTCGAGGCCCGTGTACCTCGCGGCCGCCCCTTCCTTGTCGGCCGGCGCCGGCAGCTGGCCCTCGACGACGGTGGTCATCTGGAAGACGCTCCTGTACTCCTCGACGCGCATCAGGTCGCGGGCCGACACGTTGCCGGCGCCGCAGATGCCATGCAGGTCGTGGCGGACCAGGTCCACAATCATCAGGTTCTCGGCCTCCTCCTTGGGCACGTGCAGGATGCGCTCGGCCTCGGCCAGCGTCGGCACCGCCGCCGACTTGCGCACCGTGCCCTTCATCGGCCGCATCGAGCAAAGACCCCCCTCGTCGTACTGCAGGAACCGCTCCGGAGAGCTGCTCACCAGCGTCGCGCCCCCGAGCCGCAGGTACGACGCGAACGGCGCCGGCTGCCGGCTCCGCAGGGCCCGGAAGAGCTGCCACGACGAAGAGGACAGGGAGGATGGCGGCGAGGACGCGAGCGGGCTGCGCCGCCGCTTCGGTGCGCGGACGGCTGCTGCTGCTGCTTCTTCGCCGGCTGCTGCTACTGCTGCTGCGGGGCTCGCGGCTGCCTCCAGCCAAGAGGAGACGGCTGCGCCCGAGACGCGGCGGTGACGCCGTACGATGGTCTGGTCTGTGAGGCAGAGTTCGTACGACTCGCCCGCCGCTATGTAATCCTGGCACGTCTCGACCTTTGATTCGTACACATCGGGCTCGGGCTTGGCGATGGACGAGGCGCTGAAGAGCACGCGGGAGGCAGGCTCTGGTTTGGATCCGCGCCGCGGGAGCTGCTGCTGCTGCTGCTGCTGCTGACCGCCCTCCTCGATAGAGATGGTGGTGCCGTCCCCGCTTCCGCCAGGATGCCGCCAGCGCTGGGAGGCGCGCAACGTCCTGATGACCGAATCGATCCAAGCCTGGCCCTTGACCGCCGGGTCGTGGAGGTGTTGAATGTGCAAGACTCGTTTGGCGTGGTCGACGACGATTGACCTCGTCACCCAGCTCAGGCAGATGTCGGGCCTATGATGGCCTCGGGGGGTTGTGAAAGCCACGTTGATGTCGCTCAGGCCCTGCTCATACGTGACAAAGCCCATGAAGCCACCCATGAAGGGCAGGTCGCCGGCGGCCGAGGAGCAGGGTCTGGCATCGCCTCCTTCTTGGCCACGCGGGAGACTTCGCGCCTCGTGAAAGTCGGCCAGGAAGTGCCATATGCTCGCATGCTCGCCTAGCGCGATGTCTTCGCGAGCCCTGGCGGCCGAAACCACGCTGCTGCTGCCGCCGCCGCCTTGGGTGTTGTTTGCAGGAGGCAAGGCCGCAGTCAGGTAGCCGTCGCCGACGTGGTACTCGAGCCGCAGCGCCTCGGGCAGGTCCAGGGCCACGATGCTGTACCGGCCGCGAATGTCGGCCGCGCCACCGCTCGAGGCGTTTGCCGAGTCGAGCACCATCTGCTCGCCGCCCGTCACTTGACCCAGGCCCTCGACGATGTCGACGATGCTGACGCTTGCCGGGAGTGGGATGCTGTCGGTGGAATGCCGGAAGCCAAGCGCATGTGAGCGCCAAGAGGATTGTTTTTGAGGCTGCTCCTTGGTTGCTGCTGCTGCTGTTGTTGTAGCAGCATGTTCGTTTTTGTTGTTGTTGCTAGCGGCAGCGGCAGCAGCGGCAGTCACACGAGCCTGGCAGGGAATCTGGGAAAGCAGGCTCGCTCTCCTGGATTGGCCGGCAAGGATATCCGCTCCTCGATCTACGACGCGTCCACGCTCGTTGTTCCAGCGGAGGGCCTCGCGGAACCAGTTGGTAATGACCTTGCTGCCTTCCATCTCGGTGCAAACCGACTCTGGGTGGTACTGCAAGCCCCAGAACGGCCGGGTCCGGTGCCGCACCGCCATGAGCACTCTCTCGGGGTTGCAGCCGCCGCTCTCCCCGTCCTCGTCCCTAGGCTCCTCGACCCAAGCCAGCGGCACGAGGTCCCCTCCCGCCGCCGTCTCCCACTTGCGCCCACCGCGGCGCCACTCGGCGTCCGGGATGGCGTCCTGGCCAATGTCGCCGCAGAGGCTGTGGTAGAGGGTCGCGCGGAAGGCGCCCACGCCAGCAAATATGTCGCCCTCGCCGTCCCGCAGCAGCAGCCCGCGGTGGTCTATGGGGCGCACCATGCCGTGCAGCGCCCGGCGCAGCCTGCGTATCGCCCTGTTGGCGCCGCCTCCGCCAGCACCGCTGCATGCCGCCGCCGTCTCGGCGACCAGGGACTGAAAGCCAAGACAGATGCCCAGGACGGGCAGCACGTGCTCGTCGGGCAGGGCCCAGATGCGACGGACCAGACCGACGTCGGCATCGACGGCCGGCGAGCCCGGGCCCGGCCCGCAGACGACGGCGTCGTAGTGGGCGAGCTCGCGGGAAAAGGCCGACGGCGGCCCGTCGCCGCCGTCGGCATCGTCGAGGACCAGCAGGCTGTCGATGGGCAGCACGTAGACGTCGACGTCGAGCAGCGTGGCCAGCATGGACGTGATGTTGTTGGAGAAGGAGTCGTAGGCGTCCAGGAAGAGCAGCCGGCGCCGGAGCGGCGGCGACGGCGAAGGAGGGCCTGCCGCCATGGCGGTGGTGACTGCGGGCGGGAACAAGCGAAGTCGCAGCGGGCCGTGATCCTTTCAGGGGTGGGAGGGGGGATTGGTGAGGGGGGGTGGCAGCCCAGCCCACACCCCTACCGCATGCAGCGCGTTCCTCACCTGCCCGATGCGGCCAATTGCTCAGTGTTGGCCTTTGCGGTGTGCGCGTGCTGAATTGGGCAAAGCCTGGGCTCGCGGCGGTGTTGGCTGCGGCTGGAAACAAAGATGGTTTCGTTGGTCGGGCAGAGGACGGACGCACTGGATTTCGAGGCGCCAAGTGCCGTTTTCTCCACCGGCTCAGGCCAAAAGTCAATGTCGCCGAGAGGGATTTTGAGACGTCGACTGCGGTGCTGGATCAGAGTGTGTCGGGTGCCGCGAGCATGACTGAGAAGGGCGGCTTGAGAGGGCGGCCCGCCACCTGAAGAGACAGGCGGTTGAAAATTTTAAACCCGCAAATGCCGCCGAAAACCGAAGGTCCAGCCCAGCGGGGTTTCTCGGCTGGGGCGTTGAGTCTACTGTAGACATGCGCTAGTTGGCGGGTCGTCATCAGCGTGCCATCCAGGTTGCACCCCCCTGTGTTCCCGTCTGCTGCAACCGATGCTGGCAAGGATCTGCCGCTGGTGCAGGGCCCCGTCATCAATAAAATTTGCATTCATTCCGTGTATTCTGGCATATCCAGCGTTAATGGCCTCGACACAGACAAGCAGCAAGTCATGGCACGCACGCCGCCGCCTGCAACTTGGAGCCAGGGAGAGGTAGGCGGCCAGCCAAGTCACGCAAAGCAGGAACCCTGCTTGCTGGCCACCACCACATTTACTCCCGCTCCCTGACGACGACGAGGCACGGCCGCCTCGTGTGCCAGATGCGCCTTTCCCTGGCCCCGAGCACCGCGTCCATCATCGTCTGCGTGTCGGACCTGGGCCGCCCGCCGCCGCCGCCGGGGCCAGCCGCCGCCCCTTCGTCTTGTCCCTCTTGCCCGCCTTCTTCCTTTTCCAGCTTGGCCAGCCGCGCCTTCTCGTCGTCCTCTGACGGCCGCCAGAGCCTCGTCTCCTCAACCGAGGCCGTGATCTCGAACTCGCCCCTGCACAGCGCCGTGACGCCGATGGCCATCTCGGCGCTCTCGCCACCGGCCAGCATCGGCAGCGTGCGCTGCAGCGTGCCGTTCCACGCGAGCTTGCGCGTAAAGTCGAGCGCAATGTTGAGCGGCCGGTGGCAGAGCGCAGGCATCAGCCGGATCGTCGGGTAGATGGGCTTGGTCGTCCTGTTTGTGACCCGCGCCCGCAGCTGCGCCATCTCGTCTACGAACACGTCGTTCCGTTTGCTGTCGCCATCGTCATCGACGTTGCTGGGGCTGTCCTTTTGCGTCACCCACAGCTCGATCCCGACCTCGTCCACCCTGACGGCTTCGATCATGCGCGAGCTCAGTCTCAGGCTGCGCAGCTCGACGTCGCCGGACCGCACGCTGATGGCGCTGCTACCGCCGCTGCTGCCGCTGCCGCCGTACGACGGCGCCGGGGCTGTCCTCCACTTCGCCCTGAGGCGCCCCAGTATGCCCTCGCGGTACCAAAAGGCCTCCCTCGAGGCCCTCTCGGTCTCGGGCGAGATGGTGGTGCTGACAACAAACTGCCGCTGTCGTGCCGGGTTCAGCGCAGGTATTGACGCGTGCGGGTCATCGATGTAGAGCCGCTTGAAGGGCACCACCACGCGCCATGTGTTGCCGGGGAGTATAGTGTCGTCCAGCTTGGCCCCGTCCTCGGTTGTCAACTCGACGTGCATGTAGCTGGGCCACGCGTTGCGCAGGTCCAGCAGCAGCAGACAGTACTCCTCCTCCGCTGGTAGCCGCGGTCGTGCTACCGCGTCCTTGTCTGTGTCGGAGTCGGGCCCGTCTTGGTCGTCGCCGTCGTCCTTGAAGCAATTCCTCAGTAGCCTCCGTGGGATGCCGTCGTGGAGCGGGAGAATATCAACCCTCGTCAGCTCCACGCTAGCGTTGACAGTGATGGTGAGCTGCAGGGTGGCCTGCCGCGTGTAGAACTTCTGCGGCAGCTCCTCGGGCGGCACACCCATGTGGGCGTAGTCCACTTGGATCACCCCGTTGGTGAGTCCCGGCTTGCCCAGTATCTCAAACTCAAACGTGGCCGACTCGCCAGGGCCAATGTACCGCCGGGCGCTGCTGCCCGCCTGCCCTTCCTTCTTGCGGAGCCGCAGCGCCTGCTTCTTGGCCAAGACAAGTTCGTACTCGTACAGTTCTGCCGGCGTCGCGTCCCTCTTGCTCAGCGCCTGCTGCAGAGGCTCCTGCGTCGAGTCCTGGAACGAGAACAGGACAAAGTCGGCCGCGGTCGTCTTGGACAGGTTCTGCAGAGTCACCGAGAACACCTGCCTCTCGCCCTCGAGGATCATGACCGAGGACTGGGGCAGCGACGTGGACTGGACGACCACGACGGGCTGCTCCTCGATCACGTTGAGCGACACGCGCTCCATCTTGGGCGGTGGCGATGCCGGGTTGGGCTGGTGCACGCGACTATCGAGCGCGGCCAGGCCGACCGCCTTGGGCTTCGGCTCATCTTCAGGCTGCCACGCCTGTGGGAAGATGGGGAACCGCCGCTCGCGGCAGCCCCTGACCTTGATTATCGCCCCCGTGACGTGGAGCGGCCCGGGCGCCTTGGGCGTGCCGGACAAGCGGAGAATCTGTGTTCGGTAGGGCCCGAGGATCGCGCTCACCACCGACGATTCGAACTCGGCACCTTCCGTGTCCAGCCGCACGCGCTCGAGCTCAATCTCGAGGTCGTACGGGTTTTGAAGCGTCAGCTTGAACATGACCGACTCTCCGGCCACAAGCACCTGGTCCACCACGATCTTGTCGGCTGCCTTTAGGAACGGGTTGTGTATCAGCGGGTCGAGATCCTGGGAGCTCCTCGCCGTCGACGCCCCGGCGAGCTCGCTCTTCTTGTGCTCAGCAGGGGCCCGCGCCAGAGGCAGAGGCTCCAGCTTGACGCCCCTGAGCAGGAACTCGTCCCAGAACTCGGCAGTCAGATGGCCCATGCCTAGCCGCTCCGAGAGGCTCGAGGTCTTCAGGATGTTGGTCATGAGGCGGACCTGCTCCTCGCGCGAGATCATGGGTGCCGCGTCCTCCTTACGAGGCCCGGGCGCGAGGCCGCTTCCGGCAGTCCTCAACAAGTCGCTCGAGTACCTCAGCACGCCGTTGAAGTCCGGAAGGGCCTCGGAGAAGTTTATGCACGCCCGCAGGATATTGAGCTTCATCGAGGGAATGCCATAGAACCTAGCACTGGCCTGCTTCTGTATCCTTGCCACGATGGCTGCGTCCGAATCGTCATGTGACGTCTCTCTCCCCGGCGAGATCATGGCCGTCATGTCAAACCCAACCACACCATAAGTCCTGAGGAGGATGCCGAGAAAGGCGTCCATGCCCTGCTCTATGTCTCCCGCCTCGAGCTCCAGGGCCGCAGCTCCGTTGGTCTGGCCGTTGGTGCCGTTCAGCGCCGCGAGCCCTGCGGCGGGGTGGATGCCGACCTCTGCGGCACCACGGGTCCGCGCCTCGACCAGGCCGCCTATCAGCACGGACACCAGCTCGCGGATCACCATTGCCTTCTTTCGCTGGTACCCTATGGCGCCCAGCACGGATGCGATGCCCGTCAGGATCACGACGCGGTCGGCCGTGCTCAGGATCTCGGTTTGGGAGCTCGGGAACGCCTTGAACAGGAGGCCTGCGATCTGCGTCCGGGACGGGGCTACAATCAGGCGGGGCGACGAGGTGAGGGCCTTTTCCGGCGCCTTGCCGGTGACGAGCAGGTCGATCGTCTTGTACGTGAGCCTTCCGTCGGTTATGTGGAGCGAGGACGTGATTTTGCAGAACCTAATGATGGCTTCTGCGAGCGGGAGCGGCGGAAGGTGCTCAGCGGATATGCGGGAGTAGAGCGCGATGATGCGCTCCAAAAGGTCGGGCAGGATGGACTGGAGGCTGCGGAAGCACTTTGGCTGGTTCGGGTCGGCGTTCTTCTCGGCCTCGATGGCGGCCAGAGCCGCCGCCGTCGCAGCGTGGCTGGATGGCTTCTCGCCCGGGGGCGGCAGGCAGACCGTCGGCACCTGGAACTCTACATGCGCCCAGCCGAGCAGAATCAGGCATACGACTATCAGTTCGAGAGCCTTGCCGTGCCAGATGTGGTCGTTAATCGATCGGGCGACGCTGGCGCCCTCGATGAGCTCCTTGAGCGCGTCGGGCCAGCGGCCGGCCTGCATGTAAAGCGAGCCCGTCACAATCGTAACCCTGCCCTTGCCTTTGTTTCTCCACCGCTCGTTGAAGCCGCCCGACCCAAAGCCGTGCACCGAGACCCGTTCCTGGCTGACGGCTCTCCCGTTCTCGCCGCCTCCGGGGCGTTGAGGGTGCGGCTGCTGCTCAGGGGTCGGCGGGTCTGAGCCGAACTCGGAATCGGTAGCATTCGAGAGCCCGCCCCCCACCGGCGTCGACGGGCGGGCGGGGGTAGAGCTGTTTGACGAATATGCGCCAGGGCCCTTGGGCATGACCGGCATGGACATGCGGTTCGTAGCAGCGGCGGAGCTCGATCGCGCGTGGGGAGCAGCAGGTAGCTGCGAGTTGCGCCTGTTCGCCTCGTCGCCGCTCCACGCCGCCCCGTTGAGCTGGCGCATGGTGGAGGTTTGGCCGGGGGAGTCGACGTAGGGCAGGGCCTCGAACGACTTGGCCAGGGCCGTCATCTCGGCCAGGAGCACGGACGAGATGTCGCACATGATGGTTCTCATGGTCGTCCTCTTGCACTCTTGGATCGGAGGCACAGTGACGAAGCCCTCTGGTATTGGGATCGGGTCGTCGTCGGCAGCGTTGGCGTACTCGAAAATAACAAGGCGATGGACGAGGGCTTTGGGGAACTCCTCGCGCAGCTCCTCGAGCTCCTGGTGCAGGGACCGGATGTTCGTCTCTGCCGTGGTTCGGGCATCTCCAGAGTCCCCCGAGCCGCCAATCTCAGACCCGTCGGCGACTGCAATTATGACGAGAGGCTCGCGGTAGAGGTCGAACGGGTAGAGAGCGAGGTGCGCCGGGTGGGGGAAAGTGGTGGCAAGCTCGTAGAAGATTGCGCCGTTGGGGAAAGCCAGCGGCGAGAACATGTCTGCGGAGGGCAAGAGAGCGCGCGCACGCCGGGGACAAGTCAGCAGAGGGCGCGGGGGGAGGGCCGCATGGGAGGCGGGGGGAGGCAGCGCAAGACTTACTCCTGTGCGGCCGGTTGTCCGGGCTGATGTCGCGCAGGTGGACGACATGCTCGGCGTCCAGCCTCTCCAGGAAGGAGAGGAAGCGCTGGCGTCTGATCTGACCGACGGGCAACACCAGCGCCTTGACCCTCGCCGGCGCGATGGGCAAGAGAGGATCGGCGCTCATTCTCGAGACCGCCTCATGCCTCCCTTGGTCTCTCTCTCTCTCTCTCTCTCTCTATCTCTCTACCTGGTCCACTGCAGCTCTCTGTGCTCGGCCGAGGGGGATCGCATGTCCAGTCCAGGGAGCGCGCTCGAGGAGGGGACAAAGGTGGTTTGTGTTTTCCGGGCTAGATCAAGCGCTAGCCAAGACGCGGGCGTCGGCGCAATGCTGGGGTGTGCGCACACTGTGCGGGCAGTGGCCGGGGATCGTGAGGAGGGGGGTTGGGAGGCTGGCTATGTCGTGCTGTCGTCGACACGTCGACTCTGCCGAGGGTAGTAGTGTATGGGGAGGGTAGTGCGTGCCTCGACCGGTGCTGATAGTGGCCAACCGGGAGCCTCGAGATGCGTGGGGGGGATGCTTTGCCTGGCCGCCGCAGTCGGTGAGTTTTGGGCGGCGGACCTTGTCGGCACGTGGCCCGAGCGTTGTGGTCCTGCCAGGCCCTGCAGCGGGCCGCCAGCCTACGCGCTCCAGGGGCATCGTGCAGCAAAACACGGGGTGGACAAGGCGGGCTGGCCTGGCACCTGCAGGCCCTGTAAATCGGCCAAACATCGACATCACGCGCCATTGAGATGGACGTTGGGCAAGGTTAAGTTCAAGTTGGACTATATCTACATAGGCATGCGTATGTAGGTATGTAGGTTCGTGTACTTGCATGTCGGCGCGAGATCTCCATCTGAACTTCCATGTTGTTCACAACCACCAACGCATTGGCCGTCTTTTTCTCTGCAGTAGTTGCATTGCGACCAAACAATCGCACTCCAGACCCCACCCCCATTTCTCTTCCCCACGCCGCCAGCCCAAGGGTGCTTGCTACATGGGTTGGAAGCACACTGACGATGATGACTGGTGTCTGCAATTGCTATTCAAACATTACTCTGAATGTCGCGCTCTCCCGTAATGCTCGGTGTGAGAGACTGATCAAACATCCATGCGGCAAAAACTCGCGACTTCAGGGGCCAGCCGAAACCGGGTCTCCTCCCTGGCCCTCGGCGCTCGGGTGGTCGCCGCCCTCGTGAATGTCGACGGCCAGGCTGGCATCCACAAAGTCCTCCAGCTCCTCGGTCACGGTCCGCAGTTTCTCCTTGACCGCCGTGCTGCCCTCGAACCCGACAATGTGCCGCGCCGGCGGGTTCTCGTGACCTCCAATGGCCGCCAGTGCGTGCACCGTTTCCATGACAAGCTTGTCGAGGGTCGCGGCAGGCAGCCGTGGATAACGATACAAGATCTCGTCGCCCCCGCCGCCGGCTGCCTGCTGCTGCAAATGCTCAGCCACCGAGGTTTCCGGATGCGAGTTGAGCACGTTGGTCAGCATCTCGCGGATCGAAGGCGCCGGATTCACGTCGCTGTCGTAATACGGCAGCTGCGGCGTCAGGACGATGCGGTTGGTGAGCGACTGGATCTCTTTGTTGGGCTGCACGATGGTCAGCTTGATGTTGAAGGGCGCGATCTCGTAGGCGAGCGAGTCGCAGAAGCCCTCGAGCGCCCATGTGGCGGCCGTGTAGATGGGCATGCCAGGCGTGCCGATGTGGCCGCCGATGCTGGTCAGGATGATGATGTGGCCCGTGTGCTGCTGGCGGAACTGCGGCAGCGCGGCCTTGATGAAGTTGACCTGTGAGAAGAAGATGGTCTCGAACTGGTCGCGAACCAGGTTCTCCGTGGCAGCCGACGTGGACAGCTCCTCGACGGTTCCGACGACCGCTGCGGGTAGGGAGGGGGAAGCGATGGTCAGCAAAAGGAGGGAGGGGGCGGCGATGCTACGAGACATGGCCATCCATGTATGCAGATGATGCCCACCTCCCAGATGACAGGCGACGCACCTTCAAACTTGCAGCACAGCAGGATGTCTATGCGGCCAAAGACCTGGACGGCCTCGGCGACGGCGGCGCCGCACTGGCTCATGACACGGCCATCGCAGCGGATGCCGCGGATGCGGTCCTTCCAGCCCTCGCGGTCGCGGCGGCTGCTCTTGCACTCGTTGATGAGCTCGCGGAACTCGGCGCTGCGCTCCTCATTCTCGACCTCGTGCGGCGGCAGGCAGGCGACGACGTAGTCGCCGTGGGCCAGCAGCAGGCGGATCAGGCGGATGGCCAGGGGCGAGAGCGACTGCGTCAGCAGCCACGTCCTGGGCGAGTTGTGCGTGGCTGGACTGTCCATCAGCTACGCGGTCGTCCACGCTCCGTCCGCGCCGGGGGGAGCGCCGGCGGGAGGGGGAGGAATTTGGGGAGGCGGAGGCACGGGGGAAAGGGGGGGGTGGTGGTGGTGGTGTGTGGATCGGGGAACACGCAGCCCGCACGGCGCACACGACAAGGCGGCTTCGCAGTGTGGTGTGCAGGCAGTGGGCGCCGCCGGGGAGCGATGCCATTATGTCAGGGTGCAAAGTCGGGCTGTGTGGTTCGTGTGCGGGGGCGCGAGCGAGGAGAGCGGGCTGGGATTGCCGCCCCTTGGGTCTGGGGGCTGGCAAATACGTGCGTTCAGCCCGTCCCATGCCTCGTCTTGGGCGGTTGGTCGATTTCGGACGGGCACGCTATGGAAGTGGAGGAGCGGAAAAAATTGCTGGCGGCACAGCGCCAGGCCCAATCGTAGAATTTGCTGCTTGAATTTAGGCCCCGGAAACATCCATTGTGGTTGGAATCCAATGACGAGCGAGACATGATGAAAAACGGTGGGTGCTCACGGAAAGACACTGCTGGAACTGCATGCAGGTGTCGACTCGGGCCAGCCTCCGAGTTCTTTCGCTCCGTCATGGCTCGCTTGCGTTCCTTGTTCTTCTCTTTCGCGGCTTATGCGCTTTGCCCCTTCGATTCCCTCTTGCTTCTCTTTCCTTCTTCTCCTCTTGCTCTTCTTTTTTTCCCGCAGGGCTTGCTGCAGCTGCGCGCGTGCTGTTAGCGGTACCGAGGGACGGCCAGGACCGGAGCCAAACCATCAACAAACATCGTCCAGCGACTCGTTCCGCCGGCAGACAAGACCAAAGCAGCGACAGGAAACAAAGTCGACGGGAGGGCCGGTGGAACAGGCAGAGCCGCGTCTCCTCCGCCTCCACCTCCTCCCTGGCGCCCTCGCAATCCGTTTATGAGGCGCGAAGCCTGGCCAGGTCTGACAAGCCGGCGAGGGCAGGGGCTGGTTGGTGGGAGGCCGTCGTCGGCCGAATACAGGCGATGCGCCGTGACAGGCAAACAGCCTGTGGAACGGGCAGAAGTCCAGGCGTCTTTATCCAGAAAAAAAAACAGCACCAGCTCGGCTTCTGGCCCGAGAGGATGCACCAAGGCCACTGGGTGCCGAAAGGACGGTGCCAGTGGACGGTGAGACCAGCGGAGGTCTGCCGAGGGCTGGTCCTGTGCTGTTCTCGAAATGGACCGGGCCGCTCGTCAGGGGCCGGGCGCTGGAGGTGTGCTTGCTGTCCCTGACGGGCCTGCGGTCTCCGGCAGTTGAGGAGAGAGACAGAGAGAGCAGGACAGGGCGAATAAATACTAAAGTCAGATTGACAAAGAGAGAAAGAAGTATGGTATGCAAGCCCGTGGCCGGCCGAGACGCTGCCAGCCTCAAAGCAGGATTGATCGAGGAGGCCTGGTTCTTGGGCTCGACAAAATTGGGGGCCTTCGGCTGGCGGCGGCCAGATATAAATAATGGTCCAGACAAGGTCGCCGGGCTGGGCTCGCCGGTCGAAGATGGTTAAAAAAGAACCCCATGGGGAGGTGAACTCGAGGAGCACTGAGCTGTCAATTGCGGGCTCCGCCTTGTCACCGAGCCAGATCCCAAAGAGGGCGACTCATGATACGATGCGCACCTATAACAGGCGTGACACCTATACAATGGATGTGCTGACAGAGACCTGTATCATCCCAACCCGGTCCGCGTGTGCCCCCATGGCGCTCCGCAGACAGAGCGGTGCCCCGGGAATACGGGGAAGCATTGAGGGGAAGGCGGTCCATATTCGCACGTTTGGATGGGGCCCGTCGCGCTCGGCTCCGCGTGCGTGTTTGTCATGGATGTTTAAGCTGGCGGCAGTGGGCGGAGGATGGAGGCGTACCTGGAAAATGGCTGGTGAAGCCCACTGACTCGCAGCAGTCCACAGGGGAAACATTCTGCCCATTATGGAGACGAGCCGGCTAGAGCGTCATTTTTTTCTTCGTCCTTCCCCCAACGGCCTAGTATGGAGCCCCCAGGATGGATCAATACGAAAACATTTGACAGGTGCCCCGAGATGCCTGCATGAAGCGCCCGCGATGCCGGCTGCTACTTGGCGCAACATGTACTTAACCATCCTTTCCCGACGCATCAATGATCATCTCCAGGCTCCGGGCCTGATCTCGGCCCAGCGCGCCCAGAAACAGGTCATGCTTGATTAAAGATCCGATCCAATGCTTGAACAGCGCAAAACGGGAGCCAATCCCAGTGCCTGGAGCCTTGGCCGACCTTGCGGCAATCCTTGGTACGCCAACCCTGTCTTCGGGGCATTCGGCCCCAAGTTTCAGATGGCCGTAGCAATCCATGCCCGGGCATCCGTTGGTACAGTCCCGGCTGGGCGTTTGTTGTGAGGCGATGCGGCGGCGACAGCCCCAGTCGCTGGGCTAGATGTGCCTACATTACATACTTTAGGTACGGCACCTTAACACACAGCTGAACCAAACAAGAAGCCCAAAGCAGAGTCTGGGGAACCCTGACGCCCCGCTGACCAGCCTGGCACAACATCCCGATTGGACACGCAAGTGCATCCCCCCCGCGATACGTGTGCATAGCTCTGGCCCCGGCCTATTTGATGTTTGCAGACACGCTCAGCCTGTCTCAGGGTAGGCTGTGTGCGCCGTGCAGGTTGGTGATTTGCGTTGGCGTGAGATGCGCCTGGGGCGAGCAGTGGCTATGCGTGATCCCCCAATTCACGGATGGGCTGGCAGCCAAGGAGCGGCAAGTACCCGGGGCCGGGTTCCGTTCGCCAGGCCTGGGCGGCCCTATTAGTGGGGTGATGATCCACCAATGGACCCGTCAGCCGGATCCGAAATCGGGACAAGCTCTGGCAGCACCTTCTGCAAGGACGGGAAGAGTCATTGGGTGACTCGACGAGGGAGAGAGAGAAAAAAAAGCCCCAGCTCGGGTTGCATAGGCAGGCAAAACAAGCTGCAGATAATTTGGGAAGCGCGGGCGACCTTGAAGTTTGGTTTTGGAAAATCAAAGAGCAGGCGGCGAAGAAGGACAGAAAAGAAAAAAAAGGCACTAAAGGGCTCCTGACAACCTACACAGAATGCCTTCCAGAGCAGACATCACGTACTTTGGCGCGGGCCCGGCCGCGCTCCCCACCGACGTCCTCGAGCGGGCCTCGCAGGCCCTGCTGGACTACAACGCCACGGGGCTGGGCATCGCCGAGCACAGCCACCGGTCGGAGCTGGCGGCCGCCATCATCAACGAGGCCAAGGCCGACCTGGCCTCGTTCCTCGACATCCCCCTCGGCGAGTACGACGTGCTATTCATGCAGGGCGGCGGCACCGGCGGGTTCGCCGCTACCGTCTACAACCTCGTCGGCGCCTGGGTCGTGCGCCAGAGGACCGCCGCCGTCGCCGCCGGCCGCCTGGCCGCCGACGCGCCCGAGGACGCCGTGGCCGAGGCCCTGAGGCCGCGCCTCGCCGCGCTCAAGCTCGACTACCTCGTCACGGGCGGCTGGTCCCTCAAGGCGTCGCAGGAGGCCGAGCGCCTCGTCGGGCCCGAGCACATCAACGTGGCCGCCGACGCCCGCGCCGCCCCCGACGCCGGCGGCAGGTTCGGCAGCATCCCCGCCGAGTCGTCCTGGAGGCTGTCCGAAGACGCCGCCTTCGTCTACTACTGCGACAACGAGACGGTCGACGGCGTCGAGTTCCCCGGCTTCCCCGCCGCGCTGGCCCCGCCTGCCGCCGGCGACGGCGACGGCCCCATCGTCGTGGCCGACATGTCCAGCAACATCCTGTCCAGGCGCATCCCCGCCCGCAACTTCTCCGTCATCTTCTTCGGCGCCCAGAAGAACCTCGGCTCCACTGGCGTGACGGTCGCCGTCGTCAAAAAGTCGCTCTTGCCGCAGCCGCCCGCGTCCCTGATGCGCAAGCTGGGCCTGCCCGTGGGGCCCATCGTGCTGTCGTACGAGACGATCGCCAAGAACAACAGCCTGTACAACACGCTGAGCATATTCGAGTGAGTGCGCGGACCGAGGGACACACACGGCCCGGGTCGTGACCATGCGAGGCTAACGCGGCCAAACCACGAACGAACCACAGCGTCTACATCGCCGGCCAGGTCCTCAAGAAGCTGCAGGCGACGTACCCGGCCGACAAGGCGGCCGGGCAGGAGGCCGTGTCCGCCTCCAAGGCGGCGCTCATCTACGGCGCCCTCGACGCCCACCCGGAGGCCTACCGCGTCGTGCCCGCCGCGGCCGCGCGCTCGCGCATGAACATCTGCTTCCGGATCGTCAAGGGCGGCGACACGGACGCGGCAGAGAAGGCGTTCCTCAAGGAGGCTACCGCCAGGAGCCTGACGGGCCTCAAGGGCCACCGCAGCGTCGGCGGCATCCGCGCTAGCAACTACAACTCCATCCCGCTTGAAGGCGCACAGAAGCTCGCTGCCTTTATCGAAGAGTTTGCAAAGGCTTGAATGCCCTGATGTTTGTATTTTGGTTGGATTTTAGCTGTCGCTTCTTGGGTACAAAAACGGCGCACACGAACCGGATTCATCTCGGCGAAAAGAAGAGAGAAAAAAGAAAAGAGGAAAAAGGATCGAGGGAGATTCAACAGACGAACCTCAGTCACAGCGCTAATCATTACATATCTACAAGCAATATCAAAAGCTGCTGCTAGATATCGCCAACAGAGCATCCATACAATCTTCGTCAGACATTCTTCGTCGAAAATTACTATCTAGCTGTGGTCGGGTGTGCCAGTTCTGGCCCGAAACAATCAACAAGGAAAAAAAAGCAGACTCCAGGCCCTCTTGATATCCTATACCTCAAGCATTCAACCCTCCGTATACTGAATATTGATGCCAAAATTATGCGCGAACAAATGATGAGACGAAGGGATACAGTAAAAGAACAAGAAAGGGTGAAGAGAGGCAATCATTTCTTCTTATCAGCCCAGCCATCGGCATTCGAGGCGACCTCGTTTCTAGGGAGAATCTTGACCTCTTTACTGAGTAGGCCTCTCAACTCGGGCGTAATGATTTTCACCACCTCTTCAGAAGCCTTGCCGTTTGGAGACGTTGCATTGCCTCGCTGAGCCGACCCTGGCTGTTGCTGCGGCTGTTTCTGTTGACTTGTTGATGACGAGGCATCTGCAGGTGAATCTGGGGAAGTTTCGCTCGTTGTAGTTGTGGAAGTAGAAGAGGCCGACTGCCGCAGCTGCGGTTTCGAAAACCGTGGTGCCGGGAAATTGTCCTTTTTGTCGATAGCCTCAACCAGGCGTTGGAATCGCTTGAAGAGAGCCTCGGCCCGGATAAGGGTAGACTCCAGGTCCATCGTGCATGAGAGCTCGTTCACTGTAAAAGCATTATTAGAACTCACAAGTCTAGAAAGGAGAGATGCTCCACAACAGCGACAGGGGAATCAAAGAACTTGGGGGTTCTCTTACTGTATTTCAGAACCTCATCAAAGTGCTGGAGGTGGTTCATCATCACATCCCGATGCTTCTCAAGGATGGCAAGGGCGAAGAAGAGGTGGAAGCTGCTGCTGAGATGGTCGGTCCAGAGAACCTCCCACAGGCGCAGGACGTCGTTCCACTCGAACTCGCGCTTGTACCAGACGATGAGCATGCGGAAGAAGAAAAAGAAGTTTGTGCTGTCGGCCGACTGCAGATGCGTATAGAGCTTGGGGTCCATGAACTGCACCAGGTGGTCGAGGGCGAGCAGCTGGGCGCGCATGCCGGACTGATCGCGGAGGAAGTTGCGCTCCATGCGGTCCATAAAGTGCTGGAAACACCAGAAGGCCACGGCATCATCCTGGACGACGGCATAGATGGGTGCCAGCAGGTCCGACATGCCCTGCACGTAGCCCAGCTCCCTGTTGTACTCGTTGTAGGTAAGAAGCAGGTCTTTAAGCTGCTCCAGGTGCACGTTGGTGCCCGTCGACGCAAAGGGCGAGTCGGGGTCCGGGTGCGGCTGGTTCTCGCCCGCGAATATCGGCACGTTGCGGTCGGTCCGGTGGACGTCCTTCTCGATCCTTCCGCGCTGCTCCCGCCACCACTCGCCCATCTCTCCCTGCCCCCCGAGATCCACAAGCCGCTCCCACCAGGCACCCTTGAGCTTGACGTAGCTGTCCCGGAGTGACGCAAGCTGGGCCCTGCGCTCGTCTGCTGTGCTGTACCAGTCGTGCACGCCCAGCAGAAAGAGCCACGCCTCCTTCCGGACACCGTCGTCGGGGTCCAGCCCTCCATGGAATATCCTGTCCTTGACTTCGTCGGCGGTGATGGTGAGCCGCCCCGTGTGGGGGTCGAAGAAGCCGTTCCACTCCTTCAGCGTCACGACCCGCCTCTGCTCTTGGAGCGAGAGGGCCGAAGCGCCTTCTAGAAGCTCAAACTCGCCAACATCCGTGTCCTCGAGTTCCATGACGTCGCGTGCTGTCCAGATCCGCTGGCGGCGGTCACGCTCGCTCTGCTCAGCGATCCCCATGGCCCACCGCGCCAGGTAGATGCGTGCGCTGTCGAACTCTTCCTGGAGCGTCTGTACCTCGGGATTCCGCATCAGGCGCCGGACCTGTGGCGGAACACGCGGGTTGTCCAGGACGTCCTGGGCGGCCTGTCGCGTAAACGTGGTAACCTTGCTGAACTTCTCCATGATGTTCCACCCCGCTTCCTTGACAAACTTGGTAAACGGATCCATCCCAGCGTCACCGGATCCGGATGCAGCCGCCGAGGACGGGCCCGCCGTGACCGTGTCGCGCGCGCCGATGCTAGTGGGCGAACTGATGGTAGGCTTCCCGAGGAATGCCTCGGCGTCCTCCTTGCTCGGCTCGACAAGGTAGATGTTGGGCTCGGCGCCGCTGCGCTCGACCTTGACATAGCGCCGCAGCCAGCGGAGCACCTCATCGCCTCCCCAGAACATTTTACCTTCCGTGCCGAACGGATCGAAGCTCTCGCGCGCAATCTTCTTCTGCCTAAGAATGGTTGACTGGCACTCGTTGTCGTGGAAGAAGAGGGCAGGAAACGAGTCGCCGGCCCTCGAGTTGATGATGACGGAACCGAACCACCAGCCCAGGCTCGGCGGCCGCACCAGGAGGCTGTATATGGCAGAGACGGGGACGGCGAAGGCGTAGTGACCGATGGAGCCGCTGTGCGTCGTCACGGTCGGGGGTGGGGGTACGAGGAACGATTGTTTCGGAGGCGAGTCGCCCTCGCAGAGATCGACTTTGACATAGACTCCGGCCGAGTCGCCGAGGGAGGACTCGGGCAGCCAGGCTAGGAGGAGGTCGGAGGAGGTGGGATCGGTCGCGGAAGAGGTCGGATGGCCTCCATCTCGGGCGGGTCTCTGCTGCAGCAAAGCGATGTATCCCGGGATATTGTCTTTGGAAGACGGGGTCGGGTGGATGTACACCTTGCTTTTGGAGTAGAGAAGCTTGACACCCCGACCAGTCTCGGTGTGGGTGATGGTGTCGTAGCCGCCCTCCTCGTCGTCGCTCATAGCGTATAGGCTGCCGGAAGGCGAGGGCGATCGATGGGGCGGCTGGTTTCCGGACGGCAAGGTTCCCAGAGTCATGGCTGTGGTGCCAGCGGTCGTGCGGCTGCCTCGGGCAAGGCGCCCTCGGAATATGGAGGGTGGAACTGAGGCAGCAAAGGGAGCAGAGCCGACGGCGGCAGGCAGACGCTTGGTGAAGCTGGCAAGGACCAGCTATCGTAGAGGCCCTGAACTGCTTTCTTCCCTTCTAATAAAGCATCCCGGGGCTGAAAGAAGGTGGGGTATTGTGGATGGGAAGGAGAACGGGCCCGGGTCGCGGTCGGGGAGGCTAGGAGTTTCTGAGGGGGATCACGGACGCCGTCCATGTGAACACCAGTCGTTGGCAGTTTGCCTGTGAGACACCGAGGGCTAGCAGTCCCTTGGGTCTGACGACACCTGGTGGCCACTAGGATTGAGCTGATGAGGTCGTTCGTACCCCGCCACTACAGCTGCCCCACACACGCGCTACGCTTGTGCCTGCGCCTCCCCGCACCGCCGGGCGCCTCCAAGTACCAGCACCGCCTCTTGCAGCCCAAAAGCCGGGGGGCGCTGGCGCTGCGGTACATGCGAAGACCCCCAAGGCATAGCGCCCCACCTCCCGGACAGGGGTGCGGCCTGTAGGCTGGCGACCACTGGAGGCGAAGGTTGCGTCACCACGGGCGCGGCATCTGGAGGCGTCACTGGGCGCACCAATAATGGTGCTGAACGTACGATTTTGATGCGCAGATATGCTCAACAACGACACGCGCAGAAAAAAGGGGATTGGTGAATCATGGCCAGGCCAGCGTATTGAACTAAAGCCCGCACCAAGATGATTCTTCGGGACAGCAGTTCTTGGCGACCTGATTGTGAAAACGTAGTTGATCTGTACAAGGCTTGGTCTCCCTCCAAACGCACCGTCGCACGACTGCGTGCGGGCAGTATCCAGATTCCATCTACCGAGACGGCTATCCTTCCGCTCGTCGAGTCGCAGGCCCCTGGTCCTTTGCACGACACCGCGGCGTGCCTTGTTGCATGGCCGACGAGGTACCGTCGAGCCAGGCGGTGTAATACCGACCTGGGG